>JAPQRQ010000008.1:7160687-7174171 GCA_037367365.1 Apogon talboti
TATATAGTATAAGTTTCTATTGTTCTGATAAATAGGAAACGCTGTTATCTTCAACAACATGTATTTATCTGGTCTCAATTATAAAATATATTTTAAGGACATGTTATAAACTAAGGTGTGATTCATCAAAAGTGTATGTCAAAATTTGGTTCATTTATTTAACAGAATGTTGTTATTACACAGAAATGGCAATAAAATGGTAGGAAGGTTCATTTATGCACAAATTTCCTCCTCTGATGTCTTCTAGAGATAAAGGCTATTTTGTGAAATTGGTTGCAATGTTTGGTATCATTTTCGGTGTTTAAAAAAGTATGTATAGCAAAAACTACTAATGTCACTTAAGGAAAACACTCATGTGAAGCCAAAAAATACATTTTTGCTTTAAACTCAACTTCTAACTTCATATAACTTATAGACTTGAACTTTGGACATATGGAAGCTAGCTGTTTCCCCATGTTGAATACTTATGCTAAGCTATGCTAATACATGATACTCAAATTGACTCTTCGAATGAATTGTAATTGTTCTCCAGTGTATCTAATGTATTGAATCTATCCAAACTGAAGCAGCACATTTCATGAATAAACAATACTTCTTTCAGTTTTGGCCAACCGTTGGCTTCAGTTGGCTAAAGGACTGAATCAAATCAATATTCCAGGAGACACTCTGATGTCTGCTTTTTTTTTTTTTTTTTTTTAATACAGCATGCAATGTATTTGTCCATTTGTAAATGTCTCCTCCATTTACAGCCTGCTCTTTTTCTAGTTGACAGCTCTGCTCTTTAGTCCTTATGGGGGGAATTTCTGGCTCCGAAAATACAACATAACTGCCAAAATGAAAATTCAAAGCTTGAAAACACAAGTCCAAAAACTGAGGCTTTTAAATTCTAACTTAACACAGAATCATGAGAATGCTGCTTATCTTCACATTTAACTGTCAGAGAAAGAGAGAATAGTTTTACATATTTATTTTTTACCATATGGGTTAATGCTTAAAGCTGTGAACCATCAAGGTCATAAAGGCTTTATTTACAGGTTACCATTTCCAGGAATTTAATCCTTCAAAGGAGTCGATATATCCAAAAGCCATTAGGTGTACAGCAAATGAAGGAGCAGTTTTATCCAAACTAATGTCAAAATTGTTAATATGACAGCAATAACGCGAGGAGAACGTGGTGGGTAGGAGGTAAAGAGTATGAGAAAGGCAGGAGAGTGAACCTGGTGAATGCAACTGAGGGAACGAGGAGTGGAGGTCATTTATATAACCACAGCGATGAAACATCCATAATTTAGCCCTTTTGAAGTGTGGAAAAAGTCTGTGCTCCTTCAGTCAGACTGCAGGGTACAAGGAAAACGTTTTCTCCGAGAAGGTGAGAAAAGGCCAATCCGTGTCCTTTAAAACCTCCACTATGACCCTATTCACAACAGATTACTGAACGTGACACAAGGTCAACTATGTTTACATTTAGTCTTTTGATTTGGACTGAGAGGAGAGAGCTGCAGGTGGAGGTTGTGAACTTTACAATAACAGTGATTTTTTACTCCAGATTTCAGCTCCAACTCCTTTAATGTATAAATTAATATCCCAGTTAACATGAATACCTTTATGGTGATACATACAGTACATGATACATGATTACTTAGCAGAATATTAAACTATTAATCAACAAAGGTAGTTTATTACTGCATTAATTTAAGTGGAACTGGCTCTGGATCCAACTCCTATATATCTATTATCTATATGCACGCGCACACACACACACACACACACACACACACGCACAAATGTGCACACACAGACATTAAGAGTATTTATATATTAATAAATATATAAATTGCTATTTTTAGTGTGAGCAGATCATTTTGAAAGTAGCTCAAAAGCCAAAACTAAACTCCTGGTTTAGTGAATAGAATAGAATAGAATAGAATAGAATAGAATAGAATAGAATAGAATAGAATAGAATAGAATAGAACTTTATAGTCAATGATATGCTACAATGAAAAGTAATGTAGCAGTCTCTTCCTTGGAAGTCGCAGTAAAAATTATAATAAAACAAGTCCAATAAAAGAAATAATCCAGTAAAATGCAGTGCATATAAATAGATGATAATAAATAGACTACACAATAATAAAAACTGTCTCAAATGTACATGAGGTAAAATGGTAGGGGCACGAGTAAAAACAGCCATTATTAGTTTACCTTGGAAGCTGCAAAAAATGTGGGCACTCCTGGTTTAGTGTTACTTTATTGTACTCTTATTGTGGAGTGTTACCCAATTTCATTCCCAAAACACATTAAAAAGTGAGCCTGAAGTAAATGCAATTTCACAAAGTAATGCGTTCGTGATCCTTTCAATTTTTCACCTGTCAAGACCTGTCAAAATCATAGTTAAGGCATTTTAAGGCCTAAAATTCATGAGCGTGGCTTTTTCAGCGGTGCTTACAGAATAAAGCCTATTACGATTATGCTTATTTCTTGAAGGTCTGACAAGAATGACAGGTGTGAGTCATTTGAGACAGACTGAAAAAGAAAAATTCATTCATTTATTGCTATGGAAATAAGCAGCGGGAGGGGAAAGGGGCCGTCGCCGTCCCCACCGCCGTCGCCATCACCGCCATGTCAGGCAATGTGCCAACCGGTCTTTATTACGGAGTCGCTTCTTGAGAGCACCATCGGCTTCACCATGGAAATACAGACACTAATAGTTGAAGCTGGGGGGGTTCTCAAATCATCCCAGACTTGTTTCACAAAGCACACACACATACGGGGCTCCTTCAGCATTAGGGGGCTGTCACAGAAAGGACTCAGGGGTAACATATCAGACTTGATTAAACCAGGAGCTGCTCCTGATGCAACATTTTGATTAAATTCCACACATTTCTATTATTTTGCACTACGGTTTCTACTGAGAGTTTCCCCCTCATTCGTTAAATGCTGTTATTACTACATTTCTTGTTCTTCGAAGTGTCGAGGCATTCTTTAACCCCAAAATATGTTAATTTAGCCCACTTTTCCCAAAAAAACAAGACACAACTAGGGCATGAAATTAAACTTGCCTGGTCCTTTATGGCTGAGTCTGGGAGAGGCTAAAAAGAGAGCACGAACCCAGTTGGTGACCGCGGTCATTAGCTACTGGTTGACAGGGGTCATTAGATTAAAAAAAAAACTCTGGAACCATGGGACGAAAAGGAGAAACTGCCCCCAGCCTTCTGTTTTTTGGACCCTTTTTTTTTTCCAAATGTCCAGAAATACGAAGCATGGAATCATGTTGGCATGGTAAAATTGGAACTACTTGATGACGATTATGAAAAAAGTCGCAAATAAAAACAAGTAAGACAACACCGCCTTCTAGTAAGACAGCGGTGACAGCTTTTTACAGTCTCCATGACATGATGTTTCTTTAAAAACAGAAACCATGGGGGAGGGTGTTTTATTTTCAGTATTTTAAAAATTAAGACTTTTTTTGGTTTCCTTATTCCTAGCATGATGAATTATATATTAGAGTAGGTGTAATAATATTATTTGGCAAGTGATGTTTGTGTGTTTTTTTTAATTTTATTTGGTTACATGTTCGCTTTCATATGCATCCAAAATTCCTACTACATGCATTCATACAAATCCTTTTTCTTTTAAAACAGCATTTGACAGACACGTATTGCATTTCAGTCTCTTATTTCTTATTTAACTGACACTTTCTTAGATTATTTGTCATGTTATTTGTACTTTTATTCATCTAGGAAGGTCTCAGTGAGATACAATATCTATTCTTCCAGAGTCCTGGTCAACACAGCAGTAACTACTAGTTTCACATAAAAAAAAAACAGATTTTTTGGGATATTTTTCATAAATATTTTGTGATTTATGGTCTCACTTGCACATATTGTTATGTTTTGATGTCTTTTTTCTTTGTATTGGGCAAACTAAGTAATGGATGCATGGATGATAGATGTCCTACTCAAAACTATGGAATCACAAAGCAGGACTAATGCTTTGGTGCAGTAGTTTGGTTCACGGGGGGGATTCTGGGTCGCACTCGTTTCATGATAGAAGCCTCCGGTCCACCTGAGGTCAAAAACAAATGACAACTTTGCTTGGACCAGAAAACAGGACCAATACTGCCAGTGGCTGCAGCTGCTGCTAGAAAAATACAGGAGACAATGTGGAGGAAACATCCTGTTCCTTCTGCAACCAAGAGTCAATTCATTTTGGCAGAGCCATTAGAGTCAAAACGAACTGAGAGGGAAGTGAATAGCACGTAGGGAACAGACAGGGGTGATCAATCAGAAAAGGTTTGGGAAATTGATTCAGTGACTCCTGGAGAAATCCTAAAAACGGCATTCGTCGCCATGGGACATCAATATTCAACATGAAATAAATGTATTCTGCAGAAGCTTGATTACAATAGGTGATGTTAGATGTGTATTGAAAAACAAATACTGGCCTTGGAATTTTAAAACAAAACGTGGCAAGAGGATTCACACAACATGCTTAGATAAGACTAAAAGAAAAAACAAAACCAGCTGTAAAACAATTATTTTATGAACTGAAGTAAGAGTAAAAATGACAACAAATGGAACAACACAAAAAACTGAAAACAACCGAAGGTAAAATCAGCTTTGTATTTTGTTTTCCCTCTCAATTTGCACTGTGGTTAGCGCCCTACTTATCTAATTAAAAGCAACATTTTCTCACTTTTTATCAAACACTGGTTTTGTTAATCATATTTGATGTTCTGCAGCCTTTATTCCTGCCTTTTTCAGCTTCTGAAAATTGAGGCTTTCTTCATAATACATGAACAACTCAAAGCAACCCTGAAAATAAACAAAAATATTTGAAAAATTAGCCAGTTCACCCAAAGAAAAATAAAACTGAAACAACACGTACTCAGTTATTTTAAACTAGTTAAAAATAATGGAAATTTAACCCTTAAAGACCCAAAAGTATCTACTCATCTAAACTGTTTAATACCTTCCGATCCTCTAAACCTATCAATACATGTGAATAATTCAGATAAAATGCAGTTTGTCATCTTTACAGCAGCATCACGTCACAGTCTCTGTAGTGAACGTAGAAACACCGTCATCTTCCGCAACACTGATTCACCAATAAAACCCACGAAGTTTGACAAATGTTTTTATCTACTAATGATATATTTTCCTGAAAAAGTCATGTCTTCTGTGTTATATATGTAGTAACTTTTACATTTACTGAGCTTTATTAACACCTACATGGTCAGTAAATGAAATATAGGAAAAACCTGATTTTAACTGAAAAAAATGCAAAGGATAATATTAAAATAAATGGCGATAAATCACTTAGTAATGGTTAAATGTAGAGAGATGCCATTTGGGCGTCACCACAAAAGATCTATGTATGTATAAAGTATATATTGTTACTTTCTGGTCCTGCCGTGCTCGGTCTTTTTTTTTTTTTTTTGTGTGTGTGTGTGCGTATGTTGCCTGTGTTTGCGCGGGGGGGGTGGGGGAACGGCTGATTTTTTTATTTCATTTTATTTCTTATTTTATGTTATTTAATTTTTTTTCTCTTATGTAAAGAACTTTGTGTTGCATTTATTTATATGAAAAGTGCTATATAAATAAAGATTGATTGATTGATATTTACTTCCATTTCCTATAGATTTGTACATATGCAAATCTATATTGGTGTATTCTATTTATATTATTTATTGCTTTTATTTTTTCACGCTTACTTTTTTTCCCCTCTCTTTTTTGCTAGTGTTTTTATATGCAACTAAGCTATTGTGACCAAGTCATTTCCCTTATGTATCAATAAAGTTTGTCTAAGTCTATAATAGCGGGACAGTAGTGTGTTTAGTTTTATTCCTGTGCAGTCTGTTAAACTGAAATGAAATGGACAGGTAAACTGACTGAAACACACAGTCTACTACCTCCTAGACAGCTGCAGACTACGGTAACCAGAGATGGAGAGGAGTCAGTCAGTGTGCGATAGTGCTACAGGCATACTGCCACGAATTTGACTTATTGATTATGTGTGAAATCTCATCCACTCAACATGGCTGCAAGGTGTGTAGCATCGGTTATTTATAGCAGGGCATCCACTCTCACTCCTCCATGCAGCGGTTGGGAATTTTTGATCAATGCCGTATCCTCCGGCGCTTTCTTCTGTCAGCGCAGTTTACCCTCTGAACAATACAGTCGAGGCGTGTATTGAAAACACGGTGATCGTATATTACACATTTATGGTGAAACCACACCCGCGCCTTTTGTTTTCTGTGCCTGTGTCTGTGCAAGGTTAAGGCAGACCGAGATGGATAACCTGGACTCAAAATGTCACAGGTTTGAGTCCAACTTGTGACCTTTGTGAATGTCATATCCTTGGTGCGTTTAATCAATCCGGCTATTCTGCCGCCGTGTCCTTCAGTAAAGTGGAAAAGGCAGTACAATGCATGCAGTGGGTGGAGAGCACATGTTAAAGCGCTTTCAGCTTGGTCTACACGCCCTCGCAGAGGTGATTTGAATAAGTTCATGTTGCTTTTCATGGGTTATACAAAATTTAAGGTGGTGCCAAAATGATATTAAGTTTTTTTCCAAAAATTTGCAAAATTTAAATTTTTTTATATCAAGATTTCTAAAAGCTGTAGCTTGGAACTGGTTAGAGATAAAGTCATACTGTATATGACAAAAATATTTGATATGACCCAATGACCCAATTTTACATGTTGTACAAGTGCTTAAAGAAACAGATAGGAACATGTAATAGGAAAAACAAAATGGCTAAAAACAAGTGCAATGATTCAAACAGATAAAGGTAAGTCATACATCATATATGACTTATTAAGGTATTATTAAACTATATTTAATATCGCCTTTTTAGATGTTGCAAACATTTAGCTCTGGTGATTTGTAGCAAACGCTAGAAATGGCTTAAATTCATATTCACACTCAGATTTTTGTGATTTTCTTTTTTTTACAGCTTCGATGACATTAACACTGCAGGAATATTCAGATTTAAACCCACTTACAAATACCCTGACATGATCTCTCTGCCTTGAGGTAACATCAGTTTTTATTCAGTTCTCCTTCACCAGGTCTGAAAACAGTGAATGAACTTAAGTTTATTTTTAACACACTTTTCCAGTTCTTTAGTTTCTGTCTCCTTTCTTTTTCATCTTTCTCTTCTGTCCTGTACATCTCTATGCGACACTCATCTTTGCCCAGTTTGCCCATTCTAAATTCACAACAAAAGAGAATTTGTTTGGCGCAGTAATGCTGATATAATGTGGTAACAGGTGTGTACTTCAACATGATTTATCCACTTTATAATACCGTGTGTAATACTATATTTATAATGGTACTTGGCCTATTGAAAATTATTATTCAATACTGTCAACACACAATTACATTTCATGAATAATGCTAAAATCCTATTCAGGTTACTATTGTATTTTTTCTCCAGAGTATTAAAGAAATCCCAGTATTTTTCTGTCTCTCCAGTAGAAGTACCTGTACAGCCAATGCCTAAGTCTTATGATTAAACCTTAAACAGTGCACTGTATTATTATATGTGACTCAGGAGGTTGAGCAGTTTGCTAACAGTTATGTCAGGCAGGAAGTGTAAAGCCACTAATGATGTATTAACTGTCGTATGATACACTAAGTGCGCTACGACTAAAACAAAGCCAGGCAGCATTAAAGCCCCCCCCCCCCGACAATGTCAAACATTATTTAACCTGTACGTATTACAACATCAATCTGATGATGTTATTTCATCATCCCGCAACACTGCTTTAATTTGCATGTCAGAGACTTTGATAAGTTATTACATTATCCATGGAGGTATAATAATGTGAAATGGTAAAAAGGTTGTTCGTGTCTTACCCAGGCCCAGCAGATCCACAGCCGCCTCTGTGCTTTTCTTGGGACTGGCTCTGCACTCTGACTGCTAAAAGACACAAAGACAAAGACAAATTAATAATATTACTTCCAATGACGAGCCTCTTTTGTGCAGTTAATTCCATACTTTTATAGTTGGCAGCAATACATCCATAGTCTGGCCTCATCTATTAAAGTTTTAATATAGCAAATCAACACTGACCTTTATTAGAAAGTAGTACATTACACAGTCACCCTCTGGCCTCAGCTCAGCTACAGGCTATAATCTTATTTGATTTAAGCTTCTTTATCACATGTCTGTTTTACTCATTATACAGATTTGTCCAACAAAAGCGTGGGCAAAGTGCTGTTTCTCAAACGATGAACTGCACCAGCAACGGTTTAATAGTTCTGACTACTGGGTTCTGTTCACTTTCTGTCATTGTCTGTTAATGCTACAACTGCATTGCATTATGGGATATACAGTACACTCAGGGGGTTTAAAAATGTACCACAGCTATTGGGTTTAGACTCAAGACTACACCCAAAAACTAGTGAAGCGTGATGCAACTTCCGGTGTTGAAAATCTGCACACTGTCTTTACTCACTGTGAGAGCATTGGAAAAAAAAAATCGGTCACAAAAAAAATTCTTATCTTGTTTTAAGTTCAAAATTGAGTGGTGCGTTTTTAAATGCCTTAGGTGTGAATGCTGGTCAGGTGTTCCGAGCTAGAATACTGTAATATTTGCTCATAAATAGTATACAATGCCCATTCAGTATGGTTTTGTGGATATTAAAACATCTCGCATACTGTTTTTGCCTGATAACTCAGATGTTAGTGTGAACTTTCAGATTTCTTTTTTGGTTTACATCACTGATATGCTCTTTATTATACCTTTGTTGACTTTTGGTTCAGTTACTGAGCTGTTTCAACTGGATCGTCAGTTAGCAGAGGAAGATACAGTACTATAAATACTGTTTTTTTTGGTTTTTTTTTGTTTATCTTTATTTAACCGGGTAAGTCAATTGAGAACCAATTTTCTTTTACAATGACAGCCTGGCCAAGAGGCAGCACAAAAACAGGGCAAACAAACAAAGACACCAACAACAAACATTATTACACCATTCATAACAGTCACATGTATAATTAAAAACAGATAAAAGCAGGAGCAGCGGTCACAAAATGTTGCAAGTGGAGTTTTAGTGTCTGTTGTAGATGATTTCTGTCATAGGCAACATAAAAATGAAATGATAAGCCACCAAAAGTAATGTGAAAGAGTGTTCTGTGGACTAGTTTTTAGATGTTTGGAGCCACATCTAACAAAAAAACAATTAACTGGGTAATAATTTTTCCTCAGGTCCCTCCACAAAAGGGTTTGAAGCATGAATTCAAAACTGAATGTGCTTGACACAACACAGAAATTTTAGTTTCTCCTACATTCAATTAACATCAATTCCAGTTAAAGATGTTTTGAATTAGGGTTTAAGACCAAAGGTGGGGGTACAAAGTGATGTTTTATTTGTATTTTATGCCTGTCTAGTATGCATTTACATCAGTGCTGAAAGGCCAATTTGTCCAAGAAAAACTGCTACCTTATGTCAAGAGGAATGTTTAGAAAATGCTGCAAAGGGAAAGGTAGATTGTAATCACATAATCCAAGCATGTGTACTGTAACCAATGATACAAAACAAATAAATGAAAATATTCACAACTACCCAATATCTGAAGCAGTTTAACCAATACTTTCAGCTGTTTGTATTACACTGCCTTGAATGTTCTGTTTTTTTATTATGTTTCTATTTTCCTCTTAAGACACCACATAAGAGCAGCCATAATGTAATGCAGTTAAAATTAAATTCTAATACCACAAACGTTCAGTTTAGAGTTGTTTCGTGAAAGGTTTCCTACAGCCTTTGTGACCACATGAGCTTTGTGGTGATGTTTATTCTTCTAGGATGCATTTACATGTACACGGTGGCAGTTGAACAATGAAAGTTCAATTTTCCCCATAGGAAGACAAACTGACACCTTATTTTATGAGTAATAGTAAAAAAAAGGCAGCAAATAATAAAAAAAACTTCACAGAACATATGATACCACAGCCGAATCCCTGCTCCTCCACTTTTAGAATAATAGGGATGTAAATGAGTTATTCAAACTCAATTGGGTTTTTTTCTTCCAAAAAGAAGGAAAACCTTTTTATACTTTGTGCTGTGAAAGCATTGAACGAGCTTTCAGAGGATGTAATGCAGGCTCCTTTAGTTAACACCTCTAAAGATAGACTGGATATTTTTTTTCATTATAAATCTCACTTGTGAATACTTGTGAAATTACTGTTATTTTAAACAAATACTCCATATTGTCCTATTGTTTTGATTGTTTTTGTTGTTCTGGTGTGGAGGAACCCTGAAGATTTTCAATAAATCTCAATAAAAATACAGAGAAATAACGAGGAAGGACGCCGCAGCTGCAAAATCTAAACTCCTGTACCTATAATATAGATAATTCATGACTAAAGATATTGACTACAAGTAATAAACCAATATTTTAAGTCATTTATCAAGTAAAAGTACTAAATATTTGCTGTTTGGGGCCCTCAGATGTTGTCAGCGGTATATCGCCTTGACCATAATGTTTAAGTAATATGTAATTAAGTGATGCCAATAGCATTTAAAGTGGAAGCAAAGGAGAAAAAAAGGGTGTGAGTGAGTAACGTTGGGGGGGGGGGAAGTCAGATAGACAGATAGAAAAGGAAAGGAGGAGAGATAAATGGAGAATGAGATGAGAGAATGAAGATGGGAGCAGACAGAGATGGAGTAAGAAAGAACCGAGGAGAAAAATGTGGCGAGAGACGAAGGGAGTGTAAAAGGTTAACACGTGGGCCTTGAGAGAGCTACAACGCTGGTAACAAACCCAATTTCCCCCCAACAAAAGATCGATGGACCACATTAGATTCAATGTCGTTCCAATCCGAGGCAATGAAAACAATTACCGCGTCCACGCCTAATCAAGAATGCATTGGCTGCGAATTGATGTGTGTTGGGACTGCAGCACGGCTCGGACAGCGGCGGCGCCGTCTTAAGCAGGAAGGTCGTTTGTGTACAGCCGCACAAAGGTTGGTTTGTGCTGTGTATTCCTACTGAGCGACAGTGAAGTAATCTGTACGGCGGCGTGAAGTCACAAAGAAAGAAAGTGAGTCTAGGCCAGAAACGCATGCGGGAAAAAAAAGACACAGTGATACGTTGTTTTGAAGCCATTAAAGGTCGCAGAGAAATGGAAGATAATAATATGTAGAATTGTTTTTGTCAGTGTGTAACCAAGCGAAACTATAAACCATTGTGTTTTAATTACCTCAAAATGAGCCATTTACTGTATGTCTACAGGTTTAGTAGCTATGTTTCTACAAAAAATACTTCTTCAGTGTTTTCTGTTTTATATCAGATGGCGTCCAGTGTTAAGGTTCACTGCTTTTACCCCTTAGCTGCTTAGTTGAAGGTCTATCAGTTACATCCACGTACATTTTGATCTGCATGGTAATCAAACATGAACAAAGAGTTACGGTGCCAGACGAAGACTTCACTCTGAATGTGTATCTGCAGGCCAGAGGAAGTCAAATGTGTGACTTTTTAAGACATTTTTGGTCATATTTAAGACATTGCATTCACAACAGGCTTCAAAGACATTGTCTTGAACCAGCTAGCTCTCAGATGGGGATGTATTTGTAAAATAACATCGAGAGAGAAGTTATTTTGGAGGAACATGAGTGCATCAGGAAGCAACTTGTGCCATTAAATTTACTAAATCCAAAAAAAAAAACAAAAAACACTTTAAAAGACATGTGGCTTTATGAAAATGTGCCATTTTGGGGGTGTAGTCGCAACTCAGAGGTAACTGTTCTTTCACATAGTGAGGGGAACTTCTAATAACACACAAACAGCAGAAGTACAGAAAGTGACAATCCACACACTGCACAACGGAAATATTCATCCTTAACCTGGCAGAGTACACTGAATCTGCAAAATGGGAAATGATTTCTTTGGTGAAAATATATTCTAACGTCAACAGTTTTATGTGAATGAGAAGTCAAGAATTTGTCGCCGCTAATGGTGTTAACGATCATGGTCCTTTGACAGAATTAGCACACACCTTGTAATTTCTATATTTTATGCTAAATATCACTATATGTTACAATTAAGTACAACATTCAAAGACAAAATGTGCCCCATTATAAAAAAAAAACAAATGCATAATGCACTTATAATTACATTATGCGCTGTTTGAAGCCTACATCTCCATTAAGGCTGTTGGCAGGAAAAGAAGAAAAAACAACAACATAATTTTATGGTATACCAGTCCATTTGATGTCTAACATTTCAGACTGACAGTGTTGCAAATTTTAGATTACATAGCCTTTCATGGCTTCATCCAACATACTCACTGTGAAATAGAAAAAAAGAAATATGAAAATGCTAAATGTCACAGAGCATAGAAAGCTTAAATTCCCCTGCTGTATGTTCAGAGGGATTTGGACAGACATGCTGCCAAAATTCATCTCAAAGTGCTGACAGAGTATTTGGGTTTTCCTTCCCACAAACTTGTTATGGAGGAATGGACATCCCTTGTAATTAGTTATCCAGTGTGACATGGGGGTGATGCAGCTGACAGACCGGCCAGGGACAGACTGTGATTGGCTGTCACGGCCACTTGTGTCTGAAGGGAGAGAAAGTGAAATTGGAAGAGAGGCCGGCAATCGATTAGCACCCCTCCCCTCCCAACAGGTGAACGGAGTCCGCAGTTGATGGCCAGGCCGTCGTGAATGAAGGCCGCCCAGCCAACCAAACCAAACCAAACCCGGCGACGAGTGCTGTCACATCAGATCACTGTCAAATGCACCGCAGACGGAGAAATCAGCTGACATCTGTCACGCTGACGTTCTGTCCTGATGCGCTCAACATCTTCTGCTGAAGCCGAGACAAGAAAACCGACAGTAAAGAACTGCAGAGTCCTGTTCCTCTTTTCCTTTTAGGCTCGGCTGTGACACTGCCTACATTTCAAGAAACAAATCAAACATTTATGTATCTATAAAAAGTACCAGTGCTGTCACACGTACCCTCTTTGTGATTAATTTGAAACATTAAACAGTATTATATACTGATCAGCTATACTGTTATGACCACTGACAGGTGAGGTGGTGTTAATGTTGATTATCTCATTCCAATGGGACCTGTCAGTGGGTGGATATATTAGGCAGCAAGCGAACATGTAGACCTCCGAGTTGATGTGTTAGAAACAGCAAAAATGGGCAAGAGGATGGAAGTGAGTAACTTTAACGAGGGATGAAACTGTGACGGTCAAATCACTGGGTGAGAGCATCTCCACATCTTGTTCATTCCCAGGGTAAAGTGGTTAGGACCGAACCAAAGTATCTACAGAACAACTGGATCTCAACCAATACAGAATCTATTAAAACATGTCTAATATTGTGGAGGTTCCCCTTTTTCCACACAAACAGCTCTGACCCGAGGCCTAGACTCCACCAGACCTCTGAAGGTGTACTTAACCCTTGGTTGGTCACGTGGCCTATTCAAACATGAATGGTCACGTCATATAAGCTATATTTAGAACTTCAA
>JAPQRQ010000008.1:7228258-7244145 GCA_037367365.1 Apogon talboti
GATGGATGGATGGATGGATGGATGGATGGATGGATGGATGGATGGATGGATGGATGGATGGATGGATGGATGGGAAGCTAAGTGTGCCACTAAGCTAACAACTGTCTCAGTCATCATGAAAACTATACAGTGGTTTTTACATAGGGTTGGGTTTTCTGTGAAAATCCTTACTTTCTCTCTTGTTCTCGGTCTTCCTCTGTGCTTCTCTTCTGCTCCTCTACAACACTAGGTACCATTAATTCAAAAATTCAGTCAACTATCGTAAAGAAACAACCATCAGATTCCGATACCAACTTAACATGAGCATGCTCCAGTCTTGCAAAAAGAACCTTTAAATGCCTATTAAAAAAGGCAGAATAGTTCTACTATGAGATTTAATGTAATCACTGCTTTTATGTTTTATTTGTGGTTTTAATCTTCCTTTAACCTGAATTTTATTCCTTTTATATTATCTTTGCTTGCCTTTTTCCATACATAAAGGTGTTTTTTTTTTCATTGTACTTAATGTGTATTTTGTAAAGCACTTTACAACACAGCTTCACAGCTAGCTACACAAATAAACCTGGTGATATTGGGAAATAATATTACAATGGTGTTTCATTCCGAGGAAGCGTGCTGACTTGATTCTACTGTAAAGTGACACCCATACACATGTCTTCTTTGTAACGGGATATAAGCTGGGGCTTTCCTGCTCTTTATTCCTCACGTCTTACTACACAGCAGGCATTACTCGCAGACACACACTCAAGACTATGTACCCTTTGATCTGTCACGTTACTGTTGTTCTGCTACTATTACAGACCCACTTGTTTCTCACAGATGAGGCGTTGAATGTGTGGCCTGTGGGTGTGTCGCAGTAAGTTGGTTATCAGATAAAAGATTTGACTTTTCAATACTTATGGGTCAGATTTTACCTGCAAACATTCAGGGAGTAAACTTTTTTCAAACAAAAGGAGGTTAAGTGCTGTTGAACAACTGCACACCTACTAAGCCATGTGTTAAATTCAATGCATGATCAGCTCAAGTTAACATTACTATTCCTTCTCACAGGTATCCATTACTTATGAAGAGTTTGTACCTTTGTGTTGTTGTGTCGCTCCACTTTATCCGCATCCCTCTCTTTTTTCTTCTCCTCTTTTTTCTTGTCCTTCTGTGAAGAAACAACACAACGAAAAAGAGGGCTGTTATATTGTAAATCTGAGGGAGAACACAGAATTATGCTCGTGGCCGTGTGTTGTTCGTGTGCAGAAAGTAAATGCTAAACTCTACACATAACTGTTTCATATTTGTTTACAGACGGTGTGAGTTCACTGTAAAAAAAAATGTCTGATGTTTAATGTGGGCAGAGAATTTTTATGTATTTAATTCAGTGCTGGGTGTAAATATACTGCTGCAGTCAAGGACATGATCTGCTCCATTATTTATAAAAAAAAAAAATATATAACATCTTCCAAAAAAGGGCAAAAATCCTGCAAAACTGTAACAAAGCAGCAGTTTGTCAGGTCTCGACAGAGGAAACCTCAGTTGTATCACTGGATTTTCAACCTCACACCAACTGTTTCTTTATATAACGTCCTAAATTAAGGATTTTCTAAGAAGAAACCGAAGGAATCAAGAATTTCTGGTTCTGGATCTGGAATTTTTTTTTTTTTCAATTAGATAAGAAACACTACAAAGAATTGCATGACATCTATACGCTTTGCAACACATAATAATGCAAATGTACTTTATGATCCAGTCAGAGAACCATAAATTAGATCCAATTTGTTTCTATCCAACAGTAACATATGTAGACGTGTAGTACTTTCACTCAGTAAATCACCTATCAACACTTAATATAATATTACGCAGGAGGAAATATGACCCCTGATGGTAAAGATTTCCTTTAACTCATAGCAGGTTGAGAACAATTATAGCTCTCATTCCTTAATGTGATTTTAATGCAGTCACAATGCAAATTTAATGTGCAGTCATTATTATTGCACTGAGAGTTGATGTAGTGTTTTCAGGTTAATGGCTCTGTCTTGCTTTGTTATATGTAAATGAGCCAGCACTGATGCCAAACACCAACGGGCTCCTGCTAATGATGCCAGGATACTAAAGAGAAAAGATTTTTACCTTAACAATAAAAGTGTGTTTGTCTCTCCGTCTCAATTCACAAAGCAATTTTTGCTTTTATACTTATCTATGCTGACATAGTCTTTTCTTCTGTGTAGTTAATAAAATAATCTAAAATGATCAATAATATGCAAATCAGAATTGAACTGAGGGCATATATTTATTTGACTATTACCTTAAATTAATGGAATGAAATATTTAACAGGCAAATGGAATATATAACAACTGCAAACAGGGGGCCTGGGTCAAATGTCAAGGCTCACCAAAGGGAAAAAAAAAAAAACTTCCTTCTCATATTTTTGTATATTTACAAGGCACTGCACAGAAAAATACTGTGGTGGCCTTTGTTGACATAGTACTATCATTTAGGTTCTGGTAAGCACCAATTCTCTGACTCCATTAACTACAAGCTAATGAGGCTAACGTTGGCCAATTTGCTCCAGCAGGATTAGCAGACTATTATACTCTCATCTGATTATCAGTGATAAAACATGACTAAATTACAGAGGGGAGCCTCCTTTCCATATTTTTTTTTTCATGGTTTAGTTTCTAACCTCATCCGTGCATGTGCAAAAAGGATTATGGTCTGTTCGAATCAGTTACACAGTTGTAAACATTAGGTCTGAAGGGAAACTGAAGCAAAAATCCAGTCTGGCTGCATCACATTAAACACATTAGACATTAAATATAACAGATTATACACAGAATAAGTCATAGAAGTTATTATTCATGAACACTAATAGTCATTATTATACAATATGGAAATAGCTCTCCACTGAATAAGAAGCTTTTATGAATGTTCTCTAGTCGACAAAATATTTTAATTGTTACTTAAGGTTAACTTGCTTTATTATGTTTGTAGATACCCGTCCTAATACACACATATAGTACCTGGCATTACCATATAGCACACATAGGGCAACTCTGGACTAATTCCAGATCTTCAGGAGCACTGACAGAAGAATTCACGTATATGTACCTGTTTTTGATGGAAGCGGAAGGTGTATTTGTTTTAGCTGTGAGGTGGAAGCGCTAACCCTGATGCCACCGCAACGCCCTTAACTTAATAACTTGACTGTTAGTCTGCATCGACCTCTACGCTCTGTAGGATTTTGTCACTTTGTACATGTCAGAAAGAAGCTGAGAAGACGGTGAACGTCCAGGTGTGAATGTATGACAGGAGAAGTTCAGGGACAACAAATCATAAGACACCTATGCATCTGAAAGGGTTACCATCTAAAAAGCCCTGCCTAAAAACAACCATTATCATCTTAAGTGTACATTGACAATATTTCGTTGTTATACAGGCCTTTAACATAGGAACCGGACTCACTTGACAATTATAGCAGTTCTGCAGCTGCCTCGATCATCCATCTCATTTGTGTTACAGTATGACTTGTGCTTTAATACATGGGCTCCAACTAAACTAGCTGATAACGGACAGAATAAAAAGGGCATTGACTTGTTGGTGTTTTCTAAGTAACTTGGTTGTACCAAAAATAGCAACTCAACGGATTCAGCTACCTGTCAGAAAATGCATGAATTTTTGGAATAATAATTTCAGGTCAACTGTCATAATGTAGAATGAACTGGGACATTTGACTCTACATCAGTATTATTGTGTGTTATCAGCGGCACTGATGTATACCATCACATTAAATCCATATAAATTCACCGTTCATAAAACATGTTTTAGTGTTTAGTATGAATTTAATGACACTGTTTCAAAACTGTTATCCATCATACAGTATGTGTTTTTTTAACGTTGGGCTCGGGAAGTGACAGGGAGTAAATAATTGTGTTTATTAGGGATGCATGGATTTAAGTTTTGTTCTTTTTTTCGGTTTTTCTTTTATTTTGTTGTTACTTGTTTTGTCCTTTAACTGCTGTTTTAAACTCTCTAAGGCTTTCCTCATTCTATCTTCAAGCATATATTTTTGTTTTCAACACCATAGGTAAAATAATGAAAGACTGCACACTGCCATCAGTGAAATGATATTTGCTGATAGCTGAAGTCAGCTTTAATGACTGACATCGTTTCTTTCAATCTTGTTTTTTGTTTTTTTTTCGGGATCATAGATTCTGGCTTCCTTCATCTTTTCAAACACTTTTTTGAACAACCTGTTGTTAGGAGCTTTTCAACCATCAAGGCATTCAATAATCCTTATACCTTTAAGGTCTCTGACAAAAAAGGGCGGATCAGCCACAGATCGGTTTTGTTTAGTTACTTCCATTTTCACGTACATCCTGGGCTTGTCGTGTTCCATCACGTTACCCAGACATGAGGAAAATATGTGCAGAACGAACAGCTTTATTAAATAATTAGATTACGAGTCAATAGATGTAGTCTCTGACATAACTATACAGCTATTATTCGGATTTTTACAGGAATATTAGTGTCCCTAAAAAAGCAGAGTGAGACGAAATAAATGATTCATGATACTGTGACAAACACTGTCAGCTTCTTTATATATTGATAACCTGGAAAAGGAGTTTTCCAGCTTTTCGCATGGAAAAAAAAGAAAAGAAAAAACACTGACAACAGACATGACACCGCCACAAATCTACAAGACTGATCGACATCAAGAAGGACAACAAGGCAACAGCACAGAAGACGGGGAGAGAGTTTCACCTCCTGTCTGCTCCTGTCAGCCTGGGAGGACGACGGCGAGGCGGAGGGAGGGGCGCCTTCAGACGACTTCTGCTGGAAAAAACACAGAATTTCAGACACGGGGTTAAGACAGACTGAGGGGGGGGAATGAAGAAAAAAAAAGAAGACAGACGGAGAACAAGGAGAGCAGAGACTGAAGAAAGAGCATCGTGGGGTGAGGAATGTGAAGCAGAAAGGGAGAGCAGAGTCAATTAGAGGGAATGAGGGAGGATTTTCTTCGCTACAGCAGAGTGCTCCTCGCTTATAGCCAAGGTTATATTCAGCCACACAGAAAGAGTCATGTCAAAACAGGGTCTCTCTCACACACACACGCACACACACACACACACAGAGTTATATAGTGTACCGGTGACCTCCATTAACCTGCTGTTGACCTGTGAGACGTGCTGAGAGCAGGGCTCGAACTGCACAGGCTGTTTTCACAAACTACTCTTTACACCTCAGCTCATCACAGGATTTCAAAGAGGAATTGATCTCCTGACCCCATACCCATCTTGTAAGAGAAAAAGGGTAAATAAAGTAAACCTAGGTCTGTTTGTATTGTCTGTTTGTCTTTTCCATGTCTAAAAATAGGCAACATTAGAACAGTTAACAGATCTGCATCTCTGAACTAAACTCATGGACATGGGTCTGCATTAACATACTGTATTTTTCTGTTTTGATTTAGTTGCCTTAGTGATTATAATTCATTTAATGGTAAAATATTATTATTATAGTTACAGATTAAAAGACAATAGATCAGCTAACCTGGACCTTTATTATGAAATGTTTTTGAGAACTGCTATGCACCATGGGATAGAAAAGTCCAAAAAGATGTGGAGTGTAAATGGATTACACTTATATAGCGCTTTTCCGCACTGTAATGGTGCCCAAAGCACTTTACATGACCTTGCATTCACCCATTCACTCACACACCAGTGGGTGGCTGCTGCCATGCTCCACATGTCAGTGTTTTGCTCAAGGACACTTCAACATGTGGACAGTTAAAGCCAGGATTCAAACCACCAACCCTTCGGTCACTTGACGACCCGCTCTACCAACTGAGCCACAGCCACCCAGTCATGTAGTGCAGATATTTCAGTTTCTCATGCAGTAGCTGTGAGTTTTTCGTTATTTAATGCTTAAGATGACATGTTTAAGAACCCAAGTCTGGTTCTAGTTCGTTGTTTGCATATGTATGTATGTTCACAGTAATTCATCCTGCTTTGAATTACTAGAGACTGAATACAGTGTATGCTGATAAATGTCCATATTAGCACATCAATTGATTTGCATATTTAAACATGCACATATTTGCATATTAAAAAGTCCATGCATCCAGTCATAATTTTCATGGCTAATGTTTGTTTTTACTACTTGCTGTGTTGGAATCACTGGGTACGTTGTCAAACTAGCTTTCTGTTTGTGTGTTACAGATCCACCCATAGATTTTTCCCTGTCATCCATGAAATTTGTTAATAAACAAGTAAATTGCGGACTTCCTGGCTTGTGAAAACCATGTTTGGCTGGCTGTTAAACCATGTTAACATAACAGTTATGTAAAACATGCAGCAAGAACAAGAACAGTACAGACGTTATGTGATAATTTGGAACTCGAGCCACTCAATTTAGTGAACAAGTTATTATGCAATTATTGTGGATAGTACTGTGATACATGGACTTGAAAAAAATGCACAGATTAATGTTAAAATGTGTACTTTTCCTCCAGCTCCAACAGAAACTTAAACTAGTACTAACAAAATTTAATTTTGCTTTTTTTTTTTTTTTTGAAGGTACCTTTCTAAATATCACTGAAACTAAAATTTTCAATGAATTGTGGTCCGGTGCTTTTATCGTGCTGCATGTAAGTTGAACATTTATGGAGCCTGAAAACCCATTTTAACATGTTATTTTTCCTAAATTAAGAAAATATTATCTTCAACAATTAAAACAGTTTTTACTACTTTAGGTTCAAGATTCCTTTTGTTGTCACTGTATACACAGAGCATACACAATGAAATTCTGATGTACTTAATAGAGATGGTACTTGTTGAGTAAAAAACAAAAGGAAATATAAAATGCAAAATATTTAAATTGCATTAAATAGAAAAAAAAAAAAGTAATAAAAACAAAACACACCCCACTCCTTTCCCATTCACACATTCATACCTAGTTAGGTGCAGAGGACAGTGAGAGGTAAGTAGAGTCGTTACTGCACATTGTTGATTTTTCATTACTGCACATTGTTGATTGTTACACATTTTTGATTATAGTTATTGGTGGTTTTCCATTTAATCACAGTAATTTTATTTAATTACAGATTTCTGCAGCTGTTTTTGTCCACGTTCTTATTGGTTTCATGTCAACACACTGCAGATCATTTGATGTTTTTTTGGGGCGGAATCATAATCAGTGCTCATAACCACAGTATTTCTGACCTACTTTTAAAAAGTATGACATTTACAACCAAACTTTAACAGGCTTTTCCCTAAATTTCTGAGGGGGTTTGTTGTGTGACACACCTTTTGTTGTTATTTCATTGAAGAACTTTGCCTTTACGCATAATGTTAGAGCTATAGTAATGCGTTATTTCAAAAAAATACTTGAGGAAACACAACATAAATCCCATCCCCTGATGACGTGAACGCTGCATGGTGTGCAGCGGCTCACTGAGTTAATGTGAATTAAGTGAGTCAGTTCCTCTCAGAGTCGTTTTCTTTGACAGTTGACAGTTTTCACTCAGAGCTCATCGTCTGTCACAGCTGTGGTTTTTGGCTCTTGACACATTTTCTCTTTGTACATTTCTGCGACAGAATCCTCCCTGAAACCTCCATGAATTTATTTCTTTAGCAGCAAAACACATGCAGCTTAAATACACTCGCTAGTCTTGCAACATTGATGCTCTAAAATGTAGTATTTACGCTGGTTTTCTGCCCATTTTGGCCCATTTGATGATTCTTCTAATGTGTGTACACACAATGAAGATCATCCACAACATAAAACATACGACATCACTCAACACAGTCAGTAATGTTCCAACCACATGTCCAAATTAGGCAAAGCTGTTTCCCCGTTTATTTAGTCTTCTCCTAATGGTTAGCGTAAGAATCTGCCACCTGATCTTTCTTTCATGTCAGTTCTTTTCCACTAAAAACATATTGCATAGTATTTAAGACTTTAAAGTTACATAGATTGAGTTTTAATTTGCTGGTTGGATTTTGTATCAGGCAACTTTCACAGTCACTTTATCACTTTACTTTATTCCAGACATGTGAAAAACTTGTTTCTTTGTACATCTAGCAGATATATGCCCTACCTCGAACCAAAATGATACATTCAATTATAAACTTAAATTAAATTTGCTTTTTGCAGTTTATTATTAATATCATTATACGTCTGTGCTGTGATTTACAGCAGGTTATATACTGACTTATACAATTATATCACCCTTATATGTGCATGAAGGCCTAGAAATACAGAAATACTGAGGTGCACAAAGCACCACTAAGAAGGCCATTGTTTTCTTTTCTGTTTTCCCTGTCCACACAGACACACACAGACCCTATTGTGTAGCATGCATCCATAGCCCCTTTATGACAGTATAGAGTTTTATGTACTGTAGTTCTTCTTCTGTACAAGTATATGCTGTACAAACAGTACGACATGGTAGTGCTTACAAATCACTTTACAAACTGCAGTAACATCAGTGCACTGGAGTCGAGATGTTCTCGTCTCAAATGGAGCAAAAAAAACCTAAAAACTACTGTATTATGGTTTAAATCCCTGTTACATAATCATAAAATCATGATTAGAACTCATGTTAGGTACCTTTCCAGTCAGTATAGAGTTACAGGGACGAATAGGAAATTTACTGGACATGCAAAGGTTTTAGAAGTCATACTTTGGAAAGCGTCTCTGCTCTAGTGACATGAGGCTTAAAACTAAATGCCGAGAAAAATGTCCATTATGCAGAATCATGTATTAGTGTGAACAGGGCAACAGAGTAACATTAGAATTGGTTTGGAGTGTTTCTGGAGACTGATGAGTAAACATCCAATATTCACTTTACTTTAGTTTTTACTTTTAATCGTATGCTCGTCTATTGCCTGGTGCAGTTTATTGGAGCTGAAATCTGAGGGGTTTTTTGTAAAAATCAGCTATAATCTGCAGCTGCAGGTGAGGTAATTGATTAGTTGCTACTGGAAACACAAAACAATGAGCTAAAGCATTAAAGCGAATCATTTGATCACATTTCTTCACAAAGAATATTGATTATTGGAGCTTTAAAAGTAGGTTTGCTTTTGTGTTTTAAGTGCGTAGATGATTCTTCTAAATCAGATGTAAGAAAGCCAAGCGCAATATGCATTTCTCCACAGACTGAGATCATCACAGTGCCAGATGGCTGGTAAAACAAAGAGACGAGGAGGGAGATTCAGAACGACAAACGTAAGAAAAGATCATTCACAATACTGAATTTGCATAACATATTAACCGCTTTCATTGTCAGGAGATTCTGTGTAACTTGTGCTTTCAGCAGTCTGGCATAAACAAAATAAATTAAC
Organism: Apogon talboti; assembly: GCA_037367365.1. NCBI lineage: Eukaryota > Metazoa > Chordata > Actinopteri > Kurtiformes > Apogonidae > Apogon > Apogon talboti. Next base: position 7,237,589 of record JAPQRQ010000008.1, read on the forward strand.
TATATTAGAAAATAAATTCTACACTGCAATAATTTTCACTCTGTATCCTTCTTCATCAATTCAATCAAATCTGACAAAATATCCCATCAGCTGCTTCACTACGGAACTGCTTAAATCTTCCCCATCTGTGATGAGACATGTCAGTTAACAGATTTAACTAAACAGATTTGATGCTACCTTGGCCTTGTCTTCATCAGTTCCTTGTTTATCTTTGCCATCTGGCTGTTCACTGCTTTTCTACATGCACGACAGCCTTAGCTACTTCCCTCAAGATTTGTGTATTATCCCCACTTACTGCTTCTCCACAGCACTGATTATTCTAAAAAAAGGTGGAAACAAATAATTTATTAAAAAGTCCTATATGTTTGCATACTTATTTGGATGCTTTCCTGTGATTTGGAAAAAAAGACTAAGCATGTCACAAGACTTTTGTCATTAACGACCCCGCCCTCTGAAAGGGGAGGCAAGGGGTATTGTTTTTGGTTTGGTTTGTTTCTTTGATTTTTAACACTGTAGCAGCAAAACTGTTGGTTGAATTCATACCAAATTGGGTTCATAGATTGCCAGTGACCCAGAACAGATGTGATTACATTTTGGGAAAAGTAGGTCAAAGTTCAAATTTTTTACGAATTTTCAAAAAAAAATTTCCCCCATTTACTTATAATGGGCAAAATTTCAAATGTCTATAAAAACATCAATTTTGTTTGCATTTACTTCAAACTTGGCACATATATAGAGGCAATTGACAGGCTGACATCAGCACACGCATGGATGTGATGACTGGACTGATGCCAAAATAAGGTACAATACGTGTGAGGGGTGGGGTCTGTTGTGCCTGACACCACTTGTTTTTACTTAATTGTAATGAGAGAAAACCATAATAGAAAAGAAAAGTTAGACTGTATTAGTATGCGGTGAAAATCAAGCTAAACTTCAGAGGGCGCGATGGCATGTGAAGTCAGTGGAAACATGCCAATCATATTCACAAATTCATCTGGCGTTCTGGCCCTCGGTGGCCTCCTCCGCCTCCTGTGCAACTAACCCCGTTTGACTGTTTCATACATGCAAATTAACATCAACACTGAAGCAACCCCTGCCCCTGTTTTAAAAGTGCAGTCAAGTACTGATTTTGCAAAAAAAATAAAAAATTAGAGCATATGGCTGGGTTAGAGCTACTAAAAATAAGTGAGTGACTCCGTTCACAGAGGCCAATGACAAAAGCCATGTTTCCATAAAATGTCAAGATGTCATCATGAGTAATAGCCACTAGTCTTTGTTCTTTTGACATATTGAGTCTTAGACCATTTGGAACATCTGTCCATGCTCTTCATTCGATCCTCCAGTCTTTTTGTCATTGATGACTATATGATGAATCTACATCCCGAATTAGAAAAAATAAATAAATAAATAAATTGGCATACTGTGTAAAATGTAAATTAAATCACAATGTAAATGATATGCAAATCTGATAAAACAATGCACAGAATATGGAAAACATATCAAATGCTTAGAACTACAAAAATGGACAATTTTAGGTGAAAAAAAACAATTTACAGTGAAACATGCAAAACACAGAGGATAATATTATAATACATGTCGATAAATCACTTAAGAAAGGTTAAATAGAGAGAAAAATTCATTTGGGAACAGCTACAAAAGTAACACTGGGTCTTTATGGGTTAAATTTTTATGTTTCATTTTTAACTTCAATTCAAGTAATCAGTTGTTGTAACACGGAATAATATGTTAGCATAACAAATTGGCCAAATTATATTTTTATAGTGTAGGAAAGTAAGTAGTACTAAAGAGAACCATAAGGAGGAACATTTTACAACTAACTGTGTTAACTGGTAACAAATTGGTGGCATGATTGGGTGTAAAAAGAGCATTTCTCATGCCATAGCTACATATATACAGATATTTTGCAAAACTAATATTTTGTCTCTATATTTGGCCATCTCTACCACATGTAAACAGTGTTGTATGTCACAAAAATAGAGATTTTTAAAATACTTTCCAAAGTGGAGATTGTTAAAAAATTCCAGTTTGTGTGTATCTGTGTGTACAGGGAAACTGAGTGATTGGTTGCATCCCAATTTGGGCATATGTATTTTTACTATGAGTAATGAAGGTGCACCTGAAAACAACAAATCCAGGTATATAAATCAGTCTATAACCTGCCTTAGTGTGAACAAGGCTTCAGTCTCTCAGATCAGCTGGTTCAACAGGTTCAACAATCTGTGAAAAAATGTGGCTACAATTTTCGGAACAATTTCAGAGTAATTTTCCAGAACATCACATTCTGAAGACTCTGAATATCTCATCATCTCAAGTACATAATAGAATTTCTGTGCACAAGAGACAAGGCATTTTGAGACAGAACACAGATTTTTTTTTTTTTTTTTTTTTGAATCAGGGTTGTAATCACCCTGACCGTTGATCATGTCACCATTTATCGTTCTGTCATTACCTCCCTTCTTTGTTCCCTTGAATACCTCATGTACCATCGGTTCCTCCTCAGACACACACTGTGTGGCTGTAGCAGCTGCATACACCTGGTATATTTCATTGCATAAACATACTACTCACTGCAAACTTATTGACATTGTGATTTGTTTGTTTTTGTTTTTTTTTTTTTACCAGCACTAGCAAATTCAAAAGAAATTTGTGATACATTGACAAAAATCAGTCTCCTCATCACTCCAAACGACCTGTTGCTTCTACCAACCTTGTTTTATTACTTTATGGAAGTAAACATCCAGTAATTCAGAACCATTTGAAGGTCCGATCTTCCATTAAACAAATTCATTCGATTTCCAAATCAAGCAAATTAATACCTTGGATGATCACACAAGCTTTGTGAAACTTTGTGGATTTTTAATTTTTTTTTATTTTATTTTAATTTGGCCGGTTGTATAAATATTTTCTTAATGGCTGCATATGTGCATAGTACTGCACAACTACAACTGTACTAACATACTTAATAAAGGCCTTTGATTGGTTGTAGATCAGCAGAACAGAATAAAATGAGTCTTTTGGTTATTTTGGTTTAGTTGTTCTGAGTACAGAACCATCTGTTGGCTCTTTTGTTATTCATTTTCTGCCTCTGTTGAGTTTTTACTATTGATCAGTTTAAAATTTCTGCATTTTAGAAATTCCTCGTCTTTTCTGTTGTTTTAAATCATTTTCGCCGTTTCCGTCTGGTTGTATAATCCAAAAGAAAAGGCATTTATTTAAAAATATATATACATAGATCTCAGGAATTTCTTAATTAAAATTGAATCACCCGAGTGAAGCTTGTTTTTAATTAAAAAATCTATTTTTTTTCATCCCAACATTAGTGATGTTTGATTTGTTTTACAGAGTGAGCTGCAAACTGCTTTACCTCCATCTGCGTTTTGTCCATTCTTCGCTCTAAGCTAATACAAAGGAAAACCCTACAGATTAGACCACACTAACTGCACACACTGCTCTATTTGTTTCTGTCAGAAGCCTAAATGAGGCCAGAGGGACACAATCTGTAATAGAACAGTATGACAGTGACACTTCAGAGAACTGATAAACTACACCGAGCGCGCCTTAGCATCGACGTGTTAAAGCCAGAGAAAGATGTGTTTCGCAGGAATACAGGCGCTAGTCACTGTTCGGCTCCTTCACAGCCGCCTCCTTTGCTCTCTAAACTACCTCAGGGTGGAAACTAACACCGACTGTGCCTCTTTGAGGGCAGAACAGAAGAATATTTTCACAGTTTTTCATCTTTCTTCATTTCCATCCTTCGCCCTCCCTTCTCAACTGTTAAGGCATCAAACGGCTGCTTGTTCTTGTTGCCTGTGGTGGTGAAAAGAATGCAGCTGAGATGTGAATTCAGAGCATTTTCAATCCCCTACTTATTCTGTTGATGTCTTTTGTTTTTTTTTCTTCCCTCTCCTCTCTCAAAACTTCCTCCTCTTCCGACTTTGATGTTGCCAGAGATGTCGACACAGCACTAAACAGGTGCAGATGGGCTGATGAAGAAGATAAAGAAAAATGAGGCTGGAGGGTAAGAGGGAGGAGTGAAAGGAATACAGCGCAGGGGGGGTAGATGATAAAGAGAAGGCAGATAATAAGAGGAGTAGTGTGAGCTGGGTGAAAGAGGATGAACACAGAGGTTGAATAGATATTAGGACTTGGAGATAGCAGTGTCTGGCTTTTCACTGCGACTTTGACTGATAGTAAATAAAAGAGATGGTTAACATCTTAACTGAAACTTGTCCGCTGGGTAGACCTTTAACAGCCTCATTTCTAATCTTACAAAGGACACATGCTAGAGCACAGCGGGATAGTTGTACACAACAACTGAAGAGGCAGAGACAGAGAACCAAATGAACACAGAGAAGAGATACACCTGAGTATTTTTCACCACGCATACGTGGATCATATTGCATTACTGTCAACACTTTACAGTCTAATACGATGCTTTAGTAGTCTGTGGATGCTCTGGTATGGTATCTTACTCACAGTAATGGGTATTAAAACAGAAAAAAACAGCCTTTTTTCTGTTTCTTTGAAATCCTCTATGATTTTTTTTTTTTAAATGTGCTTGTTGTGTTAATAACCCTTTATCAGGCAAGTGACTATTTTTGGTCATTTCTGCACACATTACACAACAGTAACAGCACCAGTTACAGTGAGGACAGTGAGACAACAATCTCAGGTCAAAGTGGTCTACAGGGTCTGTAAAGTCAACCTCTGCTTGAACAATGAACATAACTGCTTTGTTAGGTACCATGAAGTAATGGTACTAATGTAAATAATGATGTTCAAAGGGATAATGTGGATGTTGACAGGTGTCTGGATCAGCACTTATGTTGGTCTAATGTTCTAAAAGTGATGTTCTAATGTTCTAAAATACATGTTCCTTTCACATTACATGTGTTTTTCTTGTATTTTTTATATATACTTCTTGGATTTTTCTTTTTTTTGCCACTTAAGGGAAAGGAACCAAATATGGTAACTTCACTGACCTTGATTTTCTACGTGACAATAAAAAATGTTGAAAATTTTCACAAAAGTAATACAGTTTTGTTAGGTCCTCCAATAACACACTAAGGTTGAAATGTTGAATTTCAGAGTATTTCTATAAGTGCCCTATAAAGGGTTAATGCTGAGAAGAAAATCCACAAGGAACATGCCTGTGCACTTGTTTCTATAACAGTGAATCTTGCTGGTGACTCCTGGTAACTTCAGTGAAGGCCCATTTCCAGGTAAGTCTGGTCCTTCATTTTTTTGTATCTCAGGTGCAGATTTTGCATGATATGCGTGAGTGTAAAAGGGCAAAACAGTGAACCACGAGAATCTACAGTTCTGTGCAGTTGCTCCAGTCCACCGAATAACACTAAAACACTATGACTCAGTGACAGAGGCGGTGTGAACTGGACCTTGTGACGCTTTATTCTACTGCCTCTACAATCCAAGCATGAACAATTGACGACGGTAGCCATACAGGGTGACGGCTATGTTTCTAAAATAGCACTTTCAGCACCACAACAACACAACGCTACATTTCAAGCCAATTAGAAGTTATCCCTATGTGATGTGGGACTGTTTCTGTCACAAAGTGAGAGAGATAACAACAAGATCTTATAAAATATACTGAACAACAAAACTTTTTTAATATAACTGTAAAAATTATCATTCTTTTGGCATTTGATTTGCAAGGCTTTAAGACAATCATTACACGTATGGTACAGGTATTTGCCTGCTGATTAGTGCTGGTACATGTGAGTGCATGTCAAGAATAACACAGGTCTGAGCTATTTTGAGTAGAAGCTATCTGGAATAAACAATTACAAATGCCATTTCTGTGTTAGAAAGTAAATTAAATGTTGACTTGGTTACATTTTCAATATGCCACAACTTAAAAGAAAAGACAAGGTACAATCATGAATCAACTATTAGCAGTTTGAGAAGAAGATTCTATAAGAAAGTTAAATTCTTACCATAAATCTTTATTTTTCTTTCTTTTGCTGTGTGGTATATACATAACAGAAATACATATTAAATACTAAAGTAGAACAATAAAAAGGTTAATATAAACCTTTTCTCCACAGAATATTTTGAAGTCAATTTCAACGTACTTTTTGCCAGACTTGTTAGCATCTCAGTGGCTAGCTACCAAGTTAAAATTAAGGTTAGCTTTCTATATTGTCTACATAGGAAAACTCAATCTCTGCATTATAGCTGTCCTGATATACACACACAGTACCTAGCATTAGCATTATCAATTAGAATTAGCATACAGTACACATTTGGTGCAGTGAGCTGCAAATTAAGATGCTCATGGGCCAACTCCAGATCTTTATCACCATCACGAACAGGTGAACTGACCTATATGTACTGTAGGTAAACTCAGCACAGAAAGGCTCCAGAACCTTCGTGCTGTGATGCATAAGTGCTAACCACTACACCACCGTGCCAGCCACATAACTTGGTAAAGGATTCTTTCATTATGGATAATACTGTATATTTTCACTGACAGACCTTTTTGTGACTTGCTACCAACACTGGGAGAAATCAAT
>JAPQRQ010000008.1:7244245-7270880 GCA_037367365.1 Apogon talboti
CTGAGGGTTTTCAAGATACACTCTGATGCCCGGTTGATTCTGGTAATGCTGAAGTAATGCGTGGCCCATACGATGATGCATACACATATACAGCTAATTCACTCATGACAGAACAATGAGTTCATGCTGCTCAGGTGATAGAAATGCAAAAGATGCAGTCATATACTCCAAACTGTGCTTTCCTCTGTGTCTTTTCTTCCCACTCATATACAAAAGAAAATACATCAATCTCAAATGCTCAAGGAATTAAAATATTTGGTAACAATCTACCAAACAAAAGGTATTTTTTTGTGCCAGATGTCCGTGTTGTTTGTGCATGTTGTGTGTCTGTCCCTTCTACTGTGCACTCTGACCAGACTATCTCCATTTAAATGAATAATATAAACACTATGACCATAAATTACAATAAATTCATCTGGTGTGAGTTATTTCAGTAGATCTTCTTCAAAACACCAAAACAGCATCAGCAAATTACTATCATTTTAAACCTGAACAGTCTGATACCAGATTTTCAAGAATCATACTATGGTAAGAATAATTAAATACAGGACAATATCTTATGAATCACTCAACATCAGAGCTGGGCAATACTTTTTTTCTCAAGGTCGGTAGATAAAAGTAATTGTATGACCACAGAGTAGACAATTAAATTAAATTATTAAGCACTAAATTATGAATTATATTACATTAGGCTATGCTACTCTGTAGTTCAGAAGTACTTGTTTCCAAAAACGAGACATTTCTGGATCGTACACATAAAAGCTCTGCAATAATGTGGTAGTAGTGGGATGTTGTTGGCCCTATTAGTCACATCTATAGTATGAGTCCATGACATTGAAAAAATCCACTTATATACAACCGCTCCTCTCTTTTGTTTTGTGTATTACACTGAATAAAAGAGAAGGCAGCATCTGTTGTTTATATCATCACTCCTGGATCTTGAAGGTTCACATAAGAGCATGGGGGGAAATATAAATTTATTACTTGTTTTGCCTCTTGCTTTGAACATGTTTTGGATTAATATATTTTATCATTGCCGCCACAATCATAATATTACAATTTCGTACAGATAAGAAACAGTTTTCGATCAAAATACAAGCTAATACAGACCTTCATGGTAAATAATGCAGTGAAGGTGCCACCGCAGAGAAGAACCATGCTGAGACACAAACTGTTATTTTTCTATAAGCGCTCGACAAACACACAGGCATGTATTCATCTCACACATACACACACTTACATAATCTATAGCTAAGGGTTATTGTAGCCACCCTCTCCGCCTTTCTCCATCTGTATGAAACTGCTTAAAGTGATAATGAGTTGTTTTTAATAATTAATTTGCATATAAAAGCTGAACCGTCTGTGTGGGTGGCACAAACAGATCCTAGATCACAGTCTGGCTGCTGGCAACGCTTCAGAGAAAGATGGAGAAAACAGAGCAGCTGAGAGAGAAAAGAAAAGGACAAAGTGAGGAACGGTGAGGTGTCAAAAGGGAAACAAAAAGTGACAATAAAAGGAAGAGACAGAGACAGAAGAAAGATGAAGCAGGAAAAAAAACTGTGTGAAAGAGATGATGCTTTAATGTAAAGAAATTAATGTTGGTGTTTTAATGGGTTCCATGTAGTATTGATATTCCAACCTCTCAGCAGCAGGGGGTGTCACATACCAGAACACACTTAAGATTGACAAAACTACAAAAAAAAAAATCTGACTGTATCACTCACTGAACAAAGTATAAGTCCCACTGTTTACACACATCTGTATTATAGTGTCATCACATTTTTTTTTTTAGATTAAAATTCATCACTGGGTACTTTGACAGTCACTCTTAAAACCGTCACGCGCTACATCAGCTGATAGTTTACATCATAGCTCTGTTAGCTTAGCTCTGTTTTCACACAGAAAACAGCTACTGAGAAAAAAACTTAGACTTTACTCGCTTGTAAAATTATTGTTTGTTGTTCAAGGTTCAAAGTTAATTTACTGTCATTCACTCAATGCAGCACACGAACAACGAAATGTGTACTCAGGTCCCAGTAATAAGATAAGAATAGGATAAAAAAAATAGTAAAAATATCTGGAAAAACCCACCTAAAACATATTCACCATTTAAAAGATATTCCCTAGCAGCCGAGTAGAATAAAGTACGTAATAGAGTGCATATGCATGTGTGACATAGTTGTTGTAATTCGTTGACTCTTACCATTGACTGTAACACAATATTTCTCTGACATTAAGTCCCATAGGCCACAACCAGAAAGGGCAGGACTTGTATTCCAAAGCAATGTAGAGGCAAAGAAGGAGTATAGCTGTGCTGACAAATTCATGTAAATCCTCTATAAATAAACCACTGTACAGGCTGTTTGCTTCAGATACACACTTATGAGACAGTCAGGAAACCTCACATTTAAGGTATGTTAAGATCTGTTCACATATTGGAATTAAATAAGCAATTAATACATGTAAATGTTTTAGTATCCGTTACATATTGCACCTTTAACGTTGCTGAATTGTGCAGTGTCCTTGCAGTGTTCAACCTCACCAGCATGAGTTTAGGGCTTAAGGAAGAAATTGTCTGTCACTCAGCGGGGCTTAGGCACAGCAATAGCCATTTTACTCTACAGTGCTTGTTATCCACAAGGCTTTGTATGTACTCTTATATTCTATTCACACATTTGGATACAGAAAGCGTTTTGTTGAAAGAGACGCCCCTCTTTGTATCACTATTTTGCGCTCAAGAAGACCAAAAGAGCACCGACTCATCCTCTAGACAGTCATTGTTCGTAGCTGCTGGCGTGATGACTAAAACATCACGTATCTTTTTTTAAACTAGACCGAACTCTAGTGCGTCTGCGGGTTTTCACTGCACGCATAAGGAAATAAATAAATAAATACATTTTCTCCACTGTTTTCAGCCGTACCAAACAGCAGGAACCACTTTGTCACAATCAAATTGCTGGGTAGCATAAGGGTTCATAGTTTTTTTTTTTTTGTTTTGTTTTTTTTTCTGAAAACCACAGGTTGCACGGTTACCGGATTGTTTATCGCGTATTTTAGTGAGCATTTAGACCTGCAAAACTCATGCTATAAAAGCAACCCACTCACTCAAAACACACACCTCGCACAGATATTCCTGCAAGAAAAAAAGACAAGGAGATTACACCCTCCTGCCCCCACACACACCCCTACACAATCATGTCTTTTCTCGCCTTCATCCTCACCAAAGAAGGTTCAGACTTAACTCTGGCACAGATATATAGACACATCTCCACTGCTGAGAGACCTGTATCAGAAGATAACAGTATTTCAGAAAGGTTATTCTCTGAATATGTGCATCAAATCCAATTTAACTGTGGCTTTTGGACAGAAATGATAGTCTAGCCACACAATTAAGCTTATGAAACACTATAATGGTGATAATAATGATTTAATAGATGGAAGGGTCAGAGAATGTTAAAAGTAGAAACTTTTACTGGCTTGATGAGTGAAAGACAAGGATGGTGAAAGTCATCCATGAGTCTCTGGCACAGAAAAGTCAGCACTGGAACGCATTCAGATGTTGTGTCTTAGGAGAAGATGCCAAATATGATAAGTAGCACGTTTAAAGTTACAGCACAACAGGGGCCAAAATATTTTAGCATTCATCACCCAGAGGCAAGTGTGTAAAATGATTTACATCTGGAGGCCGGGAATATGTTAAGATGAGTTTCACGCACAGAACATTGTTTTCACATGTAGGTTTTGCTCAGATTTTCGGTGCGTACATGAAGATGCTTTGCACTGAAGTTGAGTTAAGATTAATCAAAAGAAGATAAGATTCATTAAGATGAGATGAAGATGAACTTGAGTAATCCCACAAGAAAATCTTATCATATTCAAAGCAGTGAGTTATAATGAACGACAAGTACGAACATAGTAACATTTATGGTCAAAACTGAACCTCTGAATATCCTCAGATACATTCATTTTTAATTTCTAAAACCTTGCTACTCATTATGGCTGCTGAATGATAATTTATTGTTTTTATTAAGTATATTCCAATAAGTACTTACAATAAATAAAACAAGATAAATAGTTATCAAAACATTAACTATGAATGATGTATAGCAAGCCGGATATATTGAAGAAAAAATGGATACTATCATTAACCAACTGGAATCTGGAATGCACCAAAGCTATGCGATAAAATTAAAAATACTGAATTGAATGTTGTTTCTGTCTTTAGCAGGTAGTACCATTAAACAGTCAACAAGCAGTCACTCATATACTATGGCTCTGTACACAGAAATGACCAAAACAAACGTTCCATTAAAGAAAATTAGAATGGATTCAACATTTAATTCACTTTTTTCCTCGACAATGAAGATTAATCTAATTTAATATCATAACTGAAAAATTTAAAGTTAGTACTCACAGCAGTTGCAGCAAAGGCCTCCTTGTCAAAGTATTTTTTTCTCTCGTACTTGTCCCGGATGAAAACTTCCACTGCTCTGGGGGTCAGTGTTAAGGAGAGTAAAAAGACACAGACAAACTGATATACTGTGTATCGTCATGCACATGTCATAGAAAACTGCCTGTACATGTTAGTTAAAGCAGAATATTTTCGACTACACTGGTAAAACCAATGTATTTCACTATTTTGTGATGGCAGAATCATTTGAACATCACAAAGACAGATTAAAAGAACACGGTTTTAAGAGTAAAATACAGAAAAACAAATAATTTCCCTCCCTCAATTGTATATTTACATTACATCCCATCATTAACCTAAACATGGTTTCCACACCATTATAAAATACTTCTCATAGATCTCGGTGCAAACAGCTGATCTTTAATCAAACCAAAAGTTGATCTGGGTTCAGTTCATGTACACTGTAAAAAGACTTTCTGAATAACTTGCATTTTCAGACCAATTACAGATGGTTTCCCCAAAAAAAGATAGAGGAAATAAATGGAAGAGGAAATGATGTGCCAACATCAGACACACTATAAAGAAAGATGTGGCACATGTAAAAGATGACAGCAGGATGCATTAGTGCACTACAATCTGCTCCCAAAAAGCAAAAACAAACACTGCCAAATGTATGAAACTTAGCAAAAACCTAAACCTTGGTTCTGACCTTGGTTCATAAATGTGTGTCTTGCGGTGTTCTGTGATTGGAGATAAAGACAGACAGACACTGCACTGACATTTCAGCCACAGGCAGGAGGAAGAATGTACTTCAGCTGCATTTCTTCAAAGGCTTACCTTACAGCAGTGCAACAGTATTTGTGTTTTTGAGCGTAACCACTGAGACACAATCAGAAAAAAGCTGTTATTTCTCCTCACTACAGCTGTCTATCCTCATTCACTTTTCGTCCCTCAACCACCATTATCTCACTTGTTCACTGAGCAGAGAGGAAGGAGGAGGTCTGAATGGCAAGAGGGAAACATTTTATTCTAAGTGTATGTTTTGAAGAAACAGAAGTTTTCACAATGATGAAGATTAACTAAAGGACCTATTACCTCTTGGTCAAGATATTACTTACCATAAAGGTACTGATCATTGTTATGGTTTAATGATGACTATATTGGCCTGTGGGTTACTGCATTACTGATGTATCCTTGTGACCTTTCCATGTTTCCTTCCTACCCTTTGATGACAGGTTATTTCATTCCTCTCCTGTCATTCTGTGACGCTGCGTCGACACTGTGGTGTACCCCCACCCTACCCATTATGACCTTGTATCCCTTTCTCATCTCTTTCTCCATCCTTTTGGTCACCTGTACAACTATTTCTCTTCAATGAACACCAACCATCCACAGCAAACTTGTGAACCCTTACTGATACTATTAATCTAAAATGCCTCGTATGGCTCCAGTGAAGTGTTTGTGATTCTGCTTTTACTTGCAGACAGTGTTTATAAGACCATTGCCGTGTTCACTTTTGGAGCTGGAGCTAGTTTATTTGGACTAATCATATTTGGACAAAATGGATCAAAGACATCTCATTAAAAAACATTTTTGATGTGGTATGTTCAGATACAAATTCAATGGAAGTCTATGGGAGCCAGTGCCCACTGGTGGTCAGTGATACTCCACTTTAACACTCCCATATGGTCTAGCACAGGGGTAGACAAGTTCGGTCCTAGAGAGCCGCTGTCCTGCATGTTTTAGATATTTCCCTCTTCCATCACACCTGGTTCAATTAATGATCAGCTCATCACCAAGCTCAGCAGAAGCCTGATAACGATGTAATGGCGACCAGGTGTGACGGAAGACGGAAATATCCAAAACATGCAAGACAGCGGCTCTCTAGGACCGAACTTGCCTACCCCTGGTCCAGCAGTTAGGGTTCCTGGTTTTCACCCAGGTGGCCTGGGTTCGACTCCCGGTGTGGGAAGAGTGTCTGGGGGTGACTACGGATGGTTAGAAAAGTGGCTCATGAACACTTCAAGCTGATGTGTCTGTGATCAAGGCACTTAACCCCCTCTTGCCCCCTTTTCTCCCTGACATGGCAGCCCACTGCTTCTAGTCTGCAGTGTGTGTTGGGTTCCTGCATGATCAGCTAGTGATGGGATAAAAAAATATAGGATCAATTTCAGTGTGTGTTGAATGTACAATATATACTGACACACTGAAATATTTATCTTTAGATACTTCTATATTGGCTTCATTTTTGCACCAAAGTGCTTGCCCTTGACCTCTGACCTTTGGCTACCAAAATCTAATCAGTTTATCCCTCATTGTACGTGACCAATTCTTCAAAATTTTGAAGTTTCAAACCCTCAATCAGAATTGCGTTCCTGATAATCGCAGATAACTTCAAACATAATGCATCTTGCCCTGAGTATTGAACTCACAGAGGCATATTGAGCCAACGTGGTGCTTAAGCTCTCCAAAAACCTAGAGCAAGCCCATAAATGTATACTTCACTGTGTAAATTAATATGCTAATTTGCTGTTGCAATTCTTGTCTTTGTCAACAAACCCTAACAAAGATGCAACTGTCTGCACACACTCAACTCCAACACCCCCCACACCCATGCACTACATCAGCGCTAATCCAGACTCCCTTATCTCCCCATTTCAGCAGCGATGCCTCTTTCGGGATCGAGTAATAGACTTCAAAAGAATGAAAATTGATGACCACCCGCACAAGTCGGGCTTGGAAATAGAGGCAGAGTGCCGGAGCTGCATCTCAAACACACTGCGTTTTTATTAGTGTTGACTAGAAACGTAACAGATAGGAAGGAACACCGCGACCCTCACTCAGGCAAGGAGTGTAGTAGATAAATGTGAACCAAATGAAATGGTGGTTATGCACACATGACCGCAGCAGAGTGTTGGATGAAGATGAATTCTACAGCAAGGACAGCCTTACAAAGCACACCAGGGATCAGATGATGACTATTGATTGTAAATCCTCTCTGGTCCACTTAGTGCTATCCAGCAATCTACAGTTTGATTATATATTTATCACTCTGTAAAATCACACTGGTTATAACAAAAATGTGGGAAAGTAGGAAGAGAAAGTGTGAAAAACAAAGGCCCTGCAGTTGATGTCACAGCATCTTTCAACATTTTGCCCAGACATTAGTGTGCAAAGTACATTCATAGGTAGTCTGTGGTAATGGCCACTGTGACAATGGTGCTAAATGTGAATAAAATTACAGTGAAATAGTGTTTTTTTTTTCTTGCATTTATAAAGTGACTGCCTGGAAGTAGTGTGAGAAGCACACACAACATCGCTGCACTTTGGTGAAAAAAAAAACCAAAAAGCTCATATAATATCAGTATCTCTTAAGAATATTATTAGTTGCACAAAAAAGTCCTTAACCAAAAACAGACAAAAAAGAAATATTCTGTAGATAAATGGAGTGATGTTGTGTATAACAACTTTGTAATGGAAAGAATCACTCTTACTGTAACAACACAGAAAATAAACATTTGTTGAAAATTGGGCAAAATGGACTATTTTGTTTCTTTGGTAGTTTGATGGTCGGTTGGTTATTAACAATAAAAAATAGGGTTAGAACCCAAAACAGTTCAAGAGGTTCATTTAATTGGGTCACCAACTGTCACAAAAACATAAAGTGTGAATTAATTCTTCTCACCTACCTGAACACTGGACCACCAAAGCCACCAACAAATCAACACTATCTATATATGACTGTATATAGTATGAATAAAGTATGAAACTCATTGTTTAATGCTACACACATGTGTACTGTGGTATTATCAAATTTTCTCCTTTAAAAAATGGATGGCCAGTTGCTTTAACATTGTGTCTTATAATCTCCACATGCTGCATCAGCTGATAGTTTACATTATACAGTAGCTCTGTTAGCCTAGCTCTACTTTTAGATGGAAAACAGCCACAGTAAATCCACAAATCACTTCTGTTTTCTGTTCAGTTTGTATTGTCGATAGCTGCACTAAATATCTGCTTTGGAATCGAACAAACAAGGTCAGATCTGTCTCAGTTTAGTCTGAACCGTGGATCAACAAAAGTCAATTTAGCAAAGATAATAACATCAAATAACTTAGAGGAGAAATGCTACATTTTCAGCATTAAATTCCATTATTTCAATTTAGAGCTATGTCGAGCGGTGAAAACAACAATAGTACTTCTATCTTTTATCACTTTGTCACTTTCTTTGACTCTGAAAGTTGTTTCTTATTGGTTCTCATCTCATCTTGTCACTTTCTGACACTTTGGTAAACGGCCCAGTGGTGTCAGTTTTCCTCACCATTTAATATTTTAAATTAGAAATACCACATATAGGCCCTTTAAAGCAAAGGGCCTATATGTATTTTTTAGATTAAAGATAAATCAGCTCATCTCTTGTCTGTCAGTAACTGAAAACAAAAAACATAGACAGATGCACAGCAGCAAATCTGAAGAGGTACTTTTTCCATTTGCATACATAACTATAATTAAGTAGCAACATAATGATGTGTGATATAAACACAGAAGCACAGATAGAAACCGCTCACACACACACACACACACATACACACACACTCGGGCGGTAGCGCTACTAATCCTGGGTCTGTTATCTGCTGTTTTCAGCCAGCGGCGCTGCTGTCAGAACGACTAATGGACTTCAAAAGAGTGAAGAATGATGACCACCCGCACAAATGGGCCTGCCAGATACAAGATAGGGTATTAGAGCAGCATTTCAAACAGGGAGATTATTTATTTCAGTCTAGTGGTGGAAATATGAACATATGCTGCCGAGTTAACCGCACAGCTGTCTTGTCGTGTATCGTGGAAAAGGGCAAGCTGGGAACCGTTGTTAAACTGGTGTATACATAGAGACAGCTGAAGACGCCGTGGCTAAGTGAGTAAAATTATCCCAACATTGACATCACTTGAGAATAAGAACTGCTGGTATAATCACTCTATAGCAGTGCTCAAGTTAAAGTTGTGTTATAGTGAAAGTATAAGTTTAGTTAAGCTATTGTTGTAGCAAACTGGAACATTGCAGTCTGTCTGTAGTACTTATATAAAAGTTGTGTAAAAGTGGCAATAAAATTCCAATCATTCCTATACACATTTATGTTAGCAGATGCATTCACAGCAGTGGCGGATCCAGAAAAAACAGGAAGGGGGAGGGCACGAGAATGGTGGGGTCCAGGGTGGGGGATCAAGGGGATGAAGTGAAGCAAAATTTATATTATTAACGCTTCAAATCACATAAAACTGTATTTTTTTTTTATAATCATACACTAAAATTAATAGGATTTAACCTCACTAATGTGACCACTTTGTGAACCAGCACAAACAGTTGGCTTTAATAAGGTTGATCTTAGTTATAGTATTGAATTCCATTTCATTCCAAATCATTTAAAATTAGAATCAACTGGACACAGTAGAGGTATAGGCCTATGTTTGACAACTTTGTGCAATTCATTCAATCACTGGCTGTGTTCCGCGGCATCTCAAACATATTTAATTTCCAAGCAGTTATATAGTTCCCACTGTATAATAATACATTACAAACCTTCTGTGGCTGTCCGTTTGTTTTTCCAGCATGCAGACCCAAATGCTGCTTAAATAGAAAGTTGGCTTTAGTCTAGTTTAGATTTAACTCCCTTTACTATGTAGACTCTCATCATAAACGCAGCAGACCCCCCCCACCCCACGCATAAGTTAACACTTGGGAGTACATGTGGATAGATAGCTCAGTAAGTCAGGCGACGGTCTTTGATATGGAAGACCAGGGTTGGAATCCCAGCAGAAGTGCTTATGTTATTTTCAACATTTTACATGTTGAAACGGGGGGCGCGGCACCAGTAGGTAAATCTGCCATTCCACAGGTAACAGCTATCAACATCTGATTAAAGCACAGATTCATGTATGTGCAAGTAAACTGTGACATTATTGAACATAAGCATAAGCGTATAAACATCTAAAAAGCCTATTGAGCAAGGATGGACAACTGTAGATTTTTTTTGTGCATATATTTGTGCTATTTGATTGAAATTGTAGTTTCAAATATGCTGATGGTGAGGAATTCAAATGTGGACAAGAAACATCTACAAACCACAGGCAATGAAATTATATCCCAAGTCAGAAAGATAGAAGATAGTTGCTCCTCATTTGCCAGGTGCTCAAGCTGAAAACCAAAAGTGAACAGGATTAAAAAACAATCGTACACACAAGATCTAAATGCAGATCTACATGTGGAGATAGATGTTTATAAGAGCTCTGCATCCAACCTGCACAAATGATCATTAAACATATCCATGGTAACAGTCAGGGGCATTGGAACATCATTTGTGTTTCTGTCAAATAAGTGGCATTGCACCTGATAGTTCATTAGTTTTTTTTTCTGTTAAGGCCAAATCCACATGCACAGAAATGACCACTGTGCATCAGTTCATGCTACATCTTTTAATCTCAGACATGACAGTGCCTGTGCTGAATAAGGCACTGATGAGGGGACTCAATATTTTAATACGACCAAAAAATATGATCATTAGTTGGTCGCATGCACACAATAGGAACATGGATGTGTTTCTTAAAAAATGACAATAGACCAGAGCGAGGCAGTGCAAATTAGCGGCTAATGGAACATCCACTCTTTGCAGGTGATTTACTAACGACACAGATGCAGCTTGTTAATTTCAAAAATGACCGGTCTTGGTAGAGCAGCAAATTAGTATAGAACCAGAGTGCACATACTGTAGATAGACCTAATGAAGGCACAGGGAATCAACAACAACACAGACACAACTTGTTACTGTAATGTTCAGCACAGTGATTCTCAACTGGTGGGTTGCGACCCAAAAGTGGGTCGCAAACCTGTTTTCTGTGGGTTGTGGGCCTTTGTCTGGGCAAAGAATAATGTTTAGAAACTAATCCTGTGCTTTATTTTTTAATGGAGCGGAGCACCATCCATCAGTGCTCATTTTGTACTGCGCCCTTTGACAGAAACTAAAGATTTTACTTTTATTTGAGTATATTTGCACACAAACAATTGAGGTTTGAATGAACTTTCCCCTCAGCAACTTACTTGGGGTGTTTTCACAGCTGGATCGATTGGAGCCATTGTTCTGAACCGAGCTGAAACCACTTGGAACAGGTGGTCTCAGCTCGGTTGCAATCACTCCGCAGACCGGTTCGTTTCCAGTGTGAGCAGGACCAGCTTAATGAGCTTCATACCTTTCGTCAGCTGCCGGATAAGCAAGAAAATGAGTCGAGCAGCAATTTGGACGGAGGAAGAGACAGAATGCCTCACTGGCATTTGGGAAGACAAGCATGAATTGGAAATGCTCGATAACACACATAAAAACTCCAAAGTATTCAAGGTTTTCAGTCAGCGCATGAAGGAACGTGGCTTCCACCTGTTTACATGAGCGTGGTGTTGGGGGCATGGAGCAGTGTGAACACGAACCGAAACAAGGTGATACACAACACTGTAATACATTACTCCCTGAATTGGAACGAAATTCAGATGTGAAAACTTTTAATTTTACTTTTACTCTTAATTTTGTACTCTTCGCTGGTGGGAAATCTTGGACACAGTCTTCTCCGACCAACATCCACTGAAGAAATATGGGACAACCAAACACCATACATCAGTCTGAAGTTATGTGCCACTTATTCTGTATGCGTGTAACACAAGCATGGCGATGTAAGTCACTTTTATGCTAATGTACAGTGACTCAGGAAGTTTATCTGCAAATCTGCTGACACAGATCTCTCAGAGATGCATGTAAATATATGATGACATGTTTACAGCTGTGTAGGTAGTGTCTATGCAAATATATAGTGACATGTGTAGGAATACAAGACTGTTTGGCAATAGGTTTTTATATGACACAGAGTGTTTATATATCATAAGGACAGTGATGGGCTTTTCTTTATAAATCAGTGTCAGTATTGGAGCAACACACATCCGGGCCACAGAAGGATACTGGTCAGTCTGAGGCCGTCTGAAGCTCTCTGGTAGGTGGGCTTCATAGATCTGTCGGGCCCTGGTGTTACCAATGTCTACCATACTCTGCAAAGAGAGAGAAAGAGGGAAGGGGGGAAAAAAAAGTGGGAAAAGTGTAATTAATACAAGGGAGGTGATTGGGAAAAAGCCTTTAAAAAGGTGTCAAACACACACAGCAGCTTCTTTCACGCGTCACATTTGCATTCGACTCCATCCCGCGCACTCTCGGACACACAAACACACCAAATGAAAGACACACTAGTCGTATGTGTCTCGGCTAAATTAAGAGGAGGGTGATAAATGCGACGATGGCGGGAGAAGTAGAGGAGACGGAGTCAGAATAATCAGCCATCCAGAATTAATTAGTCATTGAAAACAGTGATTAACATTCAGAGAGAGACCCTTTCCACTCGCACTCAGCTGATGGATAGGCTCTGCTTTAAAAAACACACACATCTTCCTTTATTACACACATATAGAGAACACAACTGGATATATTAACGAGTGGATGATTAAATAAATTGCTGCAAAGCTTAGGTGAGTTTCGCAGACCCTTGCTGTTTCAGCTGATGTATAGTTTGTAACTTAATCAATGAGACATGCTAGTGATCCACAAAACACACCTATGCGCCCATTAATTACAGCATTCATTTACCTAAGCATGTGTGTTCATGCATGTGCTGTTGAGCATGTAGAAGGTGTATTACAAGGCACACTGGGAATCATACTGTAAAAAAAAAACATTGTATTATTCTGAAACTGAGTGTCTATACAGAACTTAATGAACTAAGAGTGTAATATTGATGACTGTTGACAGATTTTCATTTCCTCCCATTCTCATTTAATTTTGATATATATGAATTTCAGTCATTTTCACCACTAATTTAACAATTATAAGATATTGTATTTTTTATTTATTTATTTATTTATTTTTATCTCTGACCGGCCTCTGATATACTGAGGGTTCATTTATTTAAAGCCAAAGTAACATTTTTCTTTAAAAAAAATACTACACAGACTCTCATAATAATAATCCATCTTATCTCTTACCATCTGTCAGTGCATGGTGGTGTATTGTACCTGCAGAGATCCCACCCTATGCCTGTATTTTCTATTTCCCTCTTGTTTTTCTGTGTTCAAGACATCGAAGGGTATAGAGGTTTGGTAGTTTGCATATACCACCAGCCGATAACATCATTGGCTTTATACTGCATCTAAAAAAGTTTTGTGAAGGTATAGGTGCTTATTTGTATTTGTGACAGACTAGGGAAATAGCATTTAGTTTTCTAGTTCACAACATTTTGTCTTTGTATTGGCATTCATGCTCTTAATACAGTCTCATATTTGAAAACAGCTCTCTTCATTGGACAAGTCATGCATGTTATATACTTTGCTTTTAAGACCATTATGTATGCAATATATGACTTATTTCATGTCCAAAGTGGAAAAATAGTGCCAAGGAAACTCCAGTGTGGCTTCAGTGATATTTGATGCGAACACAGCACAAAACTGAGTGAAAGCATGCAGTTTTTATACCCAAAGTTCATAATTTGAATATTTTTTTTTGCACAAAATGTGCTGCAAAGTGTTGCCCGATCTTTCAAAACAACTCAGGACAATTGAACATAGGATTTGAGTCACAAAAGTAAACCCAGAGCACAGAAAATAAGATCTAATCTAATCCAAATATAATTTCAAAAATATTGTTAATATGTTTATAATCCAAAAGTATGTAAAAAGAGCAACAAGCTGAGGAATTTGATTTCATTATCATAAGATTCAATTAATTCACCAAGAGGCTCAATACAGTAAACTGATATATGAGAGGTTAATTAGTTCTTTAATGGTTATCGGTGCTGACATATTAAAACAGAGGTGCATGGACATAATGTGAACAGAATTTTGGTGTGCAAATATTTATCTGCACATTGAATCATCCAAATCCAGTCTTTTAATCCTAGTCTTTTAAAGTAAAGTTTTTTCTGTAGAAATATAATAAATACTTGATTAAAACACTGAATATTCTGTTCTTGTAAATGTTATTCAACTTGCACTTACACATAATAAATGAGTGAAATTATTTAGCTACTTGTCAATAGTCTGACAGTTTATTTTTGTGCTTATTGATTCCATATATTAACACTAGATTTTTCCATACCCTAAAATTCAGATTATTGAATATTAGATTTTTTTTACACAATAAAGTCTGTATTTTTCCAACATTTTGGCAACTGTGCATCATGAAAAGTTGAGTTGACTGAGAATAACCGGTTTTATCGATCCTACACCTAGGGAGTTCAAAGACTTTTAGTGGAAGACTCTGGCATAATACTGTGAAAGGTCCATTTTTTACATCAAACAAGATAAAAGACACATATTTTGCAGTTTGGAGGCTGTTCTCTTCTTCTTCTCTTTGTCAGTGTTTTTCTGTGCTGAAGTATAACTTGGACTGATGACAATGGTAGATACAAGCCTCAGATTTAATCACAGAAAAGTTATTTTACACCTGTGTTCTTTATATGTAGAAACAGAAAAATGTAAAGAGGAAGTAGGGCATTAAAGTCAAATAATCAATGACTTTTTCCTTGTTATATTGATGCTTTTACTTCACTACTGTTTCCACTCTGGTCTGTTTTGTTTGTTTATACCTGGATCTGCTCCGGTGTCCACTGGTCCAGATTGACAGACTTGACTCTGGAGATGTGTACGCCCAGGTTGCGGTGGATACCGGCACAGCGGATGCACATGAACACCCCGAGGTTCCATGACGCCCATCGAGGACCTTCGAGAAACAGCGAAGACACACGCAGAGAGAGAGAGAGAATAAAACTTTTGTCTAAAAGCTGCAGCAGATAAAACTGAAAATCCTGCCGTGTTGTGAGCTTAACTGACTCAGTCGGACAGTGAGAGAGAGTGATTGAGACCATGCAGATTTAGTCCTTTCATTTCAGTTGGGTAGCATCCAGCATTAAGATGCAATGCTGTCCCTACTATGTTTGAGAGTAGACCATAGTTATTATCCACTTCAATAAAAAGTCCAGAACATACAACAAATTCTGGCTCTAATGAGGGATTTCTATGGCTCCATTAAGAAGAATGGGCTTTGTTTATCTGTACTTTCACCACTTAGATGTCACGTAATTTTACACCCTATGGTTTTTCCTATACAAGGCTGAGGAGCAGCACCAACGCCTTTTAAAATTCTTTTAAAAGTCTAAAATTATGTGAAATTATATGGACGGATCCCCAAACCACCATCAGAGTACCTGACCCTACAAACACTGCACCTCCATGAAACCATGGGAAAACCATGGACACCAAAACCTGAAACTGAACAAACAAACAAGGACATGAAACACACCTTTTCAGTTCTGGCAAATATGTCATCCTTACATTTTTACTTGCTGCTGAAATGTTCAATTTTGCAGCAGACAAGATGGTATGAACAAAAATTTGCACCAACACACTGCACTGCACAGCGTACAGCATACTTTGAGTAGTAATCAATTTTATAATTCTGTTAATTCTGTTGAAGTTCTGATGCATTTTTCATTCTGAGGTACAGTACAATATAAAAATACACACTATGTGGGAAATTAAAAAGGGGTTACCACCCAGCAGTACACAAAGTGAACCACAGTATAAACTATATCTATTAAAGCCCACCTCATTCACATTAAAAGAGAAATAAACAAGCTAACGTGAAGTGATAAGATGCAAACAGCAAACAACACATAAATCCTCCATTTTCTTCAGCCGTCTCACTTGAAAAACTGAAAAACATTCATACAGAATGCACACACTTCAGCTTTAGGTTATCATGGGCATTTTCAATACATTCTTATCAAAATTGCTCAGTAAGTAGCATCCCAAATCCTTTCAACACATTTTAATAGGATTTTACAATAAAGCCTGGTGCTGTGTCTATCATTTTAGCTTCATCTAACTATGGTTGCTGGAGGTTTTAAGAAACAATCTACTCTATAAAAGAACATGCATACTGCGCGGCCATAAGTTATCGGTCCTTGTGGAGGAAAAGAAAATGCGGGGACATATCTTGCACTTTTATATTTAATGCACAAGTCATGTGTCACAAGCACGGTTAGATTTAATTTACTACAACTCAGAGAGCTTATTTCTGGAGGCATTTCTGTCGATAGTTTTACATTAAATGGTTGAAGAATTACAAAATCCATGTACTTTCATTGCATGCATTCTCAATTACTTCTGTTTGGAGATAAATGGCTTTAATTAAATGTTAGTATCACTGGAAACCTAGTTCTTCTATGGAAGGTACTATTACAAAAAGCTTTTTAAGCTCCATGAAAGCAGTTTGGAGTTCAATAAACTTGTTTTCAAAAGCTTTCATTAGCTCAAGGGTCACAGGGTTTTTAGTATAAGCTTAATCCCCACTAAAGACAATTAAAAAACAAAAAACTTGGCACATCACATGTAGTAGTAACAGTGTGAACTACAGCTCTGAAATTGCTTTTTCCAAATATTGTGCACATTTTTGATGTCACAGAGGTGAAACCAACTCAGTTTGAGGAGTCTATGTTGGATTTTGGATCTGTGGATGCTACACACTAGTCCGCTCTGAAAAATAATCATCAGGGATTTATAGAAAAGCCGTGTCAGAGAAGAGGATGCAAGGCCAGGAAGGTGTTAGACACAACAACAACAAGTAGTAAAGAACCTTCAGGCAGGCACAAGCATAGATTTATTCTTTTTGACACATAACTGTGCGATGTCTGCTGAAAGGAGTGTAATTTTATACAACCTACAAGAAAATGCCCCATCAGGGTCACTCTGAACCGGTATTTTAGTTTTAGAAATCTCACATCGAGACATGTTTTTGTTGAAACTACTAGTTTGCTGGTATTTTAAGACAACATTGAATATCTTCACTCTGCCTTCAGCCTAACATACTAAAGAACAAATAGAATTCAACTACGTGTACAGAATATCTCCAGGCTACTGAAGAACCACAGTGTGCTTCAATGAAAGGTGTTTGTACAACATGTTAGAACAGATGAGAGATAAAAGGGTTTATGGGTGTTCTCAAAAGCCAAAAATCAAACATGGAGATATTTTTTAAAAGCTCTTATTGATTAAAATAAGTCAGGCTATGAAGACTATGAAGCTATGTCTTGCAACTGTTATAGTAAAAGTAACATTTATAGAATAATCATGATATGACATGAATCTCAATTTTTTTTTTTTTAATGTTATGGTTGATTTACAATTTAATTGATTAATTAATAAATGAACTGGAGACAAAACATGATTCAAAAATATACTCCCTCCACTAAAACTTAATGCCATATCTGACTGGGAAAATGCATTCACAGTTAATATACTGTTGCACGTAAAAGTTGGAATAAAATATTCTTACCTCTTCTCATGAAATGATTATGACAATGTGATTTAAGGCCTGTACACACTCCACAAGGACAGATACAATTGTTCTCTCTTCTAATGCGAGCCCTGGTTTTGGAGTTCTCCCAGCTTGTTCCCAAAGTGGGCGTGGTTAATCCAGAAAAAGTGGAAATGTTATCATCCCCGCTTTTCTGCTGGTGTGGAAAGTTGTACAGCAATGTAATGCAAAGTTCTGCACTTGAGTTTCTTATGAAATATGAAATGTCCAGGCCAGAACTAACTTTGTTCTTATTCTTGCTACCTCGAGAAAATGAACAAATGTATCTGTTCTTGCTGAGTATGTACAGGCATTTATTCTTTGGGACTCACTGGGACTCAGTATGTAATCATTGCATTTGGTCAAAGGTGATTACTGATGTGTATGACTTGGAATAAAAAGAGGAATATGTCTGAAAACAAAATTATTCTAACTTTATGGGCAACAGTGTATATTACAAGAAGCAAACAGGTTGCAATCTGAAGCTTTGTGGAGCAAGAAAAGTCCCTAGAGGAGTACAACTTTAGGCATTTAGGTATTTTTCACAATTTTCAGAAAGCAAAATGTCGATTAATTGAATTAATTTGATATACTGCCCAGCCCTGTGAAGACTTTTTTCAAACTCAAGTCTTGTCATTTGCACAAAGCCTATGAAATCATATACAACCAAAGGTCAAATGCTAATAACATGTCAGAATGAAATCCCTGTTTCAGCACCATGGACAGCGCTACTCAATGAGCCCTGTCAAAATACCCCCAACAACTCTCTTCAACTATAGTCGTCACTAGAGTCAGTTTATTTGGTCCATTCTAGGCCTGTTAGTTGTATCTACATTCTAACAAAGCAGGTGACATACCATAAAACTGGCTGAAAGACAACCACAAAGGGACTCGAACCCTCAATCTTCTGATCCGAAGTCAGACGCCTTATCCATTAGGCCATGTGGTCACATAAGAATGCACACTAATTATAAAACCTATATTGCATTTCTGTAATTAGATCCTCCTGAGTGCTCCTAAATTTTGGCTACTGGACCTTTAACAGAAGGAAATAAAGCACAATCACCTAACATAGTGTCAAAATAAAATGTAGTTAAATAGAACTCGATTGCCACATCTGTTTAGTAAAGCATCCTGACTCAATGCAGCCCCAAACTGCAGCCCTGAAAAGCAAAACTCCAAGCCTGGATTGTTTATCCCTTCGCTGAAATTATCCTGGGAGTTTCCTTCCATCCTAACAGAAGCAGCTCATAGTGTCTCATTCTCAGCTACTAGAATTTTTTTTTTCTTGCAATAATGGAGCTACGAGTGACAAACAAACAGTCATTTAACAGGTGTGTTGTTCAATTAAACCATCACTATGCAGGTGAACAGGCACATGTAATGTTCAATAGATAATAATAAACAGACTTGTGCACAATTAGCAACAAAACACTAACTGTAATACCATTCAGAAAAAAGTGTCATTTTATCAGTCATTTTCCACGATGCCTTCATGGTCCTGTGCTAAAGTTGAAAATGTATGCATAAATATGGCTTTAACTGGTAAAACACAACATAACTGTTTGTTCTAATTCTTTGTTATCTATTGTTTAAACAACATTTTAAGGTCAAGGTAAGCTGATTAGACTCTAAATTCGGCTAAAATATAACCTTCGTTTCCTCCTGATCTTTATTAAAAGTTAAAAATTTATCAAGATCGACTGAAATGCCATATTTTATTGTCATAAATTTTTCAGCTTTTTGCCTGATATGAGACCTGGCATCAAAGACTCAACCCTCGATCTGTCAAACCTCATAAACCTGTCCGGTCTCCTTTTGAAATGGACTGTTTGTCATGCAAATTTACAAAAAAATTGCCGGACATATGTGGCTCTACATCATTCCCCTTTGACAAAAAAGGGTTTTATGAAGTCCAAGACACAAAATGCAGAAAGCAATTCATTTGGCAAATACTCTACTAAAGCTGCAAATCTCCTTGATACCCAGAATAATGACATAATCATGCATATTTATGGAATCTATTTGATATATATCTGTCGTCTGAGATCAGATTAAGGGCTTCCTAGAGAAATCTGCCATTAAAATATAACACCCGCCTGTAAAATAGTGAAAAATAACTGTAACTTCATGTGATCATTTTAACAGACTGGAGGCTGTTCGATTCTACACATACCCAGACCATGAAGCTTAATTTGATGACTGAAAGCTACTTTGGACACAGTAAGAGCGAAGGATCAACTTATATGGATCCACGCTACCTAACAGGTGCACAGCAGGACTGGGTGGACGCACGGCGGCGGCGGCGGTGGTTCATGCACTCCAGTGGGCTGGGTGGTTCTGGGTAAGAGCATCAGTGTGTTAATGCAGTGGCACTAATGCGCTGGACGGCCTAAAGGAGCATTAAGGCAGGGATGACTGAGTGTTAAGCCCAAATCAAGCAGCTCAGCCACTGTAAGCTGGACTCCGGGAAATCTGCTGGATATCTACCAGTTTGGATTGGTCCTCACTAGAATCTGTTCGGAGATAACCTCGTTGAAAACAGCCTCGTCTAAATTACATATGTGGCCTCATCTCACACATGGACCGTCTGGAAAAGTATTTTCAACACTCCGCGGAGTATCCAAACCAACTGAAATGTCCCTAACAGGTTTTCATAATGGAATTTCTCCTCTACTGCAACCCGAGTATTTCTGTTAAGGAAATCCGCCCTGCAGTTTGACGGTCTGATTGTATTTAGAACTCAACGTCTCTCTCTCTCGGACCGTAATATAATTTCAGTTGCCTTCTCTTTCATCTAACTTGCATGCATAAACACGCCCGCACCTGTTTTAGCAGGATGATGTGGAGCCTGTGCTGGAGTCTACCAGGGTCAGCACTGCATTAGAGTCATCTGATTTCAGACATATGGGTTGGTTTTATCTTTTTTTTCCATGTGTTGTTTAAATGCCCTTTTTTCCTCTTATGTTGAATCCAAATAATTACCATCAGCTTATATCAACTGGTATGAATATTACTCAAATGTTGCCTCTTTCCCACTATTTAATTTGTAATATTTATATAAAATAAACTATTTTTAAAATCTGATTATTATTCTGATTTCAGAATACAGGTTGTTTTTATCTTTTTTTCCATGTGTTGTTTAAACCCCCTTTCCCTCTTAGGTTAAATCCAAATAATTACCATCTGCTTATATCAACTGGTATGAATACTACTCAAATGTTGCCTCTATCCCACTATTTTAGCTCTTGTGATATTTATATAAATTAAAATATTTTTTAAATCTGATTATTACTGTGATTTCAGACATTCAGGTTGTTTTTATTAGTTTTCTTGTGATCAGAAAAGTTAAAATGAGGAAAGATGTTTTTTACCTGCTGACGGTTTCTCAAATTTTACCTACAGTATTTCCCACTATTTAGTGCTTGTAATATTTACATAAATTAAACCATTCTTAAAATATCAGATGTCATGTCTACCTGAGACATGACATCTCAGGTAGACATGAACATTTGTCATGAACAGACAAATGTTCATGATTTGTCTGTAAAACCGCCTTTTAATGTGAGAGTAATCTTCACTGATGTCTCTGCCTCTTGTTACTGTGGTTTAAATGTACTTATATAGTATTGTATTCTCTTCCAATGCAATAATACACACTGGTCGAAAGATCATACGACAAGCTTTTGAGGTAGAATCACAAAGGTTCCATCACCTGAATCACAATTTTCTCCCAAAATATATGCGAGTTACAACCAAACAAAGTTTTCCTCTAGCTTTCTCTGGTTTCTAAAAATTGCCTCTTGTAATATTTAGCCATATTAACCCATTCTTAAAATATCAGGTGATATACCCAGCAGAGATTTCACTGCTTGCTTCGTTATCACTTCTAGCTGAGAATGCTCATTATTTGTCTGTAAAACTACATTTTAAAGTGACACTAATGCTGTGAGACAATGATCTGTCTCTTGTTACAATTCTCAGTTTGTAATTATTTATTGCTATGTTGTCAAGGACAACATAGCAATGTTGACTTAAGGACACTTACTTAAGGGATTCTTCATCAGTATGTATCATTTTAATGGGTATTTCCCCAAATGCAAACATACATACAGGCCAAAAGACCATATGATGATGTTCTGAAGTAGAATCACAATCTTCCCATAAAACATGAGTGTGTTACAACCAAAGTTTTCCTTTAGTTTTTCCTTGCAGGCTTTGGTGGCTGTTTTTTTGTTTTGTTTTAGTTTTTTTTTTTGCTGCTTGAATAGAGCCTCAACATTTTTGCAACATTTAGCACCGACATTATTAAAATATTAAACACATCTAGATGAAGTAAACATGAGTTCACATTTCCCTGTACATGCAGTCCATCTGTGACGCTGCAGTGTTTTCATTAATTAAAGAGACTGAGGCGGACTCTTGCGTCCAGAGGGGCTTTTATAATGAATCGGCAACATAATTCCAAAGCAGTGGGTCCCAAACATTTTCAGTTCCAGAACCAAAAGAGAAATGAAGTGTACCCTCAAGACCTAGACATATAAAAATATATCATAAATCATCTTAGATCTACATTTCTATTCATTTTTCTTAATTTTATTGAATCTGAAAATCTTTTTTACGTCACTTTTTGTCTTATTTTTTCATCTTCATCCTTGATTTTTTACTTATTTCATCTTTTATGTCATTTTAATCTCCTTTAATTTTGTTTTTTTTCTGTAGTTGTTTTTTGTTTTACATCATTTATATTGTGTTACATCCTTTACAACTGATATATTTCCTCTGCATCTCCCATGGCTTTGGTGAGGTGTAGTCATTGTTCCATAGAAGACATTTGTTTCTGTTTTAAATAAGAATGAATCCACATATGATATTATTGCTATATTTTTCATTCTCCCAATTGGTGACCTAATAAAAACAGCTCCACAACCCAGTTTGGGTCCTAAACCTAAGGTTGGAAAACACAGGTGTCTAATCATAATAATAATAAAATAACAGTTATATAATCATTTGAGTTTCTGGTGCCATTTCTTTGTGTCCTCATCAAACACATGGGACTAAATACATCAAATTAATATAAAATTCACCAACATCCTGAATGTCTGAACCCAGAGCTCAGAATAGATTTATTAAGTTTTTCAGCTCAAGATCGTGAAAAGAAACTCAGTGTTTCCTTTAGATTCAAACTTCTCAAAGTACATCATGAGCTGCTATAGATCTACATTTTTTCTGACTCTTCTACTGTCAAAACACTGTCTCTGAAAGTGTCTTTTTTAAAGTCATTTTTTGGTCTTTCTGTGTTTTTTACTGCATTATAATCTTTTCACGTCTTCTACTTTGTTTTTTGTCCTCTCAGGTCTTTTATGTCATTGTCTCAATTTGACTCATTTACACTTTCTTGTGTTTCTGTTCAAAAATGAGCGCTATCCCTGTGAAATATAGCAATAAATGACTGAAATTCAGGTAAATCACAATTTAATAATGTGAGATCGCCCGGCCCAGTTAAACAGATACTAAAATACAGTGTCTCTCAGTACTCAGTGTCACTAAATCAAATACACTGGACCTTAAAAAAATAGAATTATGCAGCTCAAAACAGCTCAAGCTCCAAAATGAAGGAAAGAAGTGTGAACATGCGTTATAGAGCACTAGCTCTGTTAAAAAAGATGCAGTCTATATAAATGCAGTTTTATCTGCATCAGAAATGAAAAAACGGAAAGGGCAAAAAGGGCCACAAGAAACCTTTACATTTCCATCTGTGATCACTCATAATAAGCTAGTCTTCATCCTGCATATATGTAATTGTAAGTAACTACTACAGCAATAAGAGGACTGGTGGTTCACTTAGTCAAACATAATGAGCAGCTCTAAGTACATCCGTTCACACCTGAAAATAGAATGCATCCCAACATGAATCTCAAGTAATCACAGACAGTATATATACTGTATATAAATCATCTGTCTTATACATCTTGAAATGTAGCACCGCTTTCACTTCATTGCAGCATTAGAGATGCAGCACAGGCTGTACGAGTTTAGGCAGGCTGACTTTGTAATGTCTCTTTGCGAGCTGAATTCACTGTGTATATTCAGACGGTGAGACTTCAGGATTGCCAGTCACCCTGCGCATTAAACTCGGGTATGTCATGTATGCAGACAGCGCAATGATAACACCTACTGAATCTATACAGCGCAAGACTAAGCACAAGAAAATACCATCAGCGCATCGCATTTTTGTTACAATAGGGTTATTTATGTGTGTGTGTGTGTGGAGACAATCCAAAGAACAAACGGAGGAAAACGTGGACCTGGTTGTGACTCGGGAAAGGAAAACCAACTTGGGTGACAACTTTTTCAAAGAAAGCCGGAGGTTGGTATTTTTAGTTTCATAAACATGTGCTGCATTGATCAGTACATTTGTGAACTTCTCTCACAGTGCGACATGAGACCGTTTTTTTGAGCCACCACCAAAGCTATTGCTATGTTTACTCATGTTTCATCCGAGGCAGCCCAGACTCACACAGCAAATACTCAGCTTCGCTCGTACTGCATGAGTTGATGCTGGGAATCGATCAATACGTCTTAAATGTGATGCTGTTTTACTTTTGCTGTTCGTCTTTACACTTTTCAGACGTTTGGACAAAAACAGACCGCTGAATTTAGTTGTCTAACCCTGCAGTCTGGCTGCACACAGATACACACACACACACACACAACGCAAACACAGTAATGCTAATTTGCAAACTGCTGACCTGATTAGACATAAATGAGCTGTTCTTGTACACTCACACAGACTTTCAACAAATGAGGCAGAGTGGCAGAAACAATTCTTCACACATGAGTATGTCTGTACAAAAGACACATACCAGCAAATACCACCTGCACACAAGTAGGCACCATGGAGCTGGTGCTGTCCCAATTATGAGGATTTAGTTGGCAAGGTCATTTTTTTGGGAATGTCTTGCCACTCTCATAGTATAACCCTAATAGCAGATTAATAATAGACAATGATATGCACTGAATATTAGATCTAATGATGCACTAGGATAATATGCATAATAATTCACGGTTGATCTGTATTTTTTCTCATTCAAAGAGTATAAAAGTTTAAAGTTGTTGATTTATTTTTCATTATGAAGATATGTTTCTCTGGCCAAGAAGAGGAATAAATAATATTCGTTTCAGCTCAGCCAAGAACCTATAAACAAAAGTACGTCTGTTTGTGTTTTAGACTTAATCACTATTAAAATATACAAAGAAAGGATTGGCAATGACGGGTACGAATAATAAAAAATAAACAATTTACTGCATCGAAAGCAAATATTAGATGTTGAGTGCCTTGAGTTAAACCCATCAGAGATTCCGTACTCATTCATGCTAAGCCATTCCAGGAGATGCAACAAGAAGACGTCATAAAGTGCCATTAACACACTTAAGTAGTGTGAGTATTATAATGAAGATGTGACTCTGGTGGGACTCGAACCCACAACCTTTGAATTACTGAATGTATGCTTAGAAGTCCAATGCGCTATCCATTGCGCCACAGAGCCACCCACAGCTACAATATTCTAATGAATTAAACAAATATACTGTATATACAACATATAAGGCTATACAGTGGTACCATGACTTACGAGTTTAATTTGTTCCGTGACTGAGCTCGTGACTCAATTTGCTCGTATAACAAATCAATTTTCCCCATTGAAATTAATGGAAATGCCATTAACCCATTCCAGCCCAATAAGTCGAAATACATTGAGATAATAGCGTATCCAAAACTTATTTCTAACCTTTGAGTAACCTGCTTTGAACCTATGTGTAACTTATATTGAATTTATCTCCAACGCATATTGACATTTGTAGACATATTTGACATGTTATGGACGACGTCTTCTCACCTCTTCCAGACATGCAGCAAAGCGTTTCAGCACCTTCCCTCTGGACAGCGCCCGGACTTTGTTTTGCAAAAGGAGACAATACCTTCAATACCTAATATCACCATAATCTTCACATTTAGGATTACATTTAAAAAACTAACAAACTAAAAGAATATTTAAATCAAATACTCATTATTAATTTTCCAAAGCTACAAGAAGCCGGAGCAGAGGGTTAGTCGGTCAGATATATAAACATGGTGTTGACAGAAGGAACCCGTCAGTACTCCTTAAGACGCTGTGGTGAGCAGACATGGAGGATCTGGCACAAGGATACCTACTTACTGTTCTCTAACATTTTTCTTTTTATTGGCTATGAAAACTGGTGGTGGCATATCTGAAGCTCACTCGTAACTGGGATTTTGACTCACAACTCAAAGCAAAAAAAAATCGACTGAGCAACGGCTTGTAACTCAGAAAACTCATAGGTCAAGGTACCACTGTATACAGGTTAAAAAAAAAGGATATATACTAGTTAAAATTAAAAACTAGGTGCGTGGGTTCTGATTATTTCTTTGGAAAAATTTGCTCCAGTGGGATTTGAACCCACAACCTTTGAATTACTTCATCTATGCCTAGAAGTCCAATTTGCTATCCATTGCACCACAGAGCCACCTGCTACTATGATGTTCTTTAATATACAAAAAGCTCAACCTATACTACAGACAGACAATGTATATACAACATATAATGATAATAAAGGATATATACAAGTGGTGCCAGGCACAACAAACCCCGCCCCTTGTGTGTATTGTAGCTTAGGTTGGCATCAATCCAGCTGCTGTTATCAATGCTATGCTGGTGTTGGGATTGAACCCAGGACCTTCTTGCTGTGAGGCACGAGTGCTACCCACTGC
>JAPQRQ010000008.1:7296118-7315567 GCA_037367365.1 Apogon talboti
CATTCACTTCCTTGAACACAATGCATTCTGGGTAACACTCTTAAAGGGAAACAGTCCATTTTAAACATAACAGCCCCTGATCGTTATCGAAATGATGTATTTTAATATATAAGTCGCACCTGAGTGTAAGTCGTAGGACCAACCAAACTATGAAAAAAAGTGCTACTTATAGTCCGGAAAATACGGTAATTCAAATGTTTTTGTTTTTTTGGAAAGAAAACAGCATTTTGTTTGGGAATGAGTTGTATCAGAATGTAAACACACTGTTAACCACTTCAGTTAAGTCTCTGTTATCCTGTAAACCCATGTGGCTCTGGTAACCTTGTGCATCAGGACAAAAACAATCAATCAATCATTTACCGGTACAAACTACAGCAACAAGATTGTTTCCTGTACTATATTGGCATTAATGATCTCCTGGACTCACAGGATGGTAAAGATTTGCCCGGCGTTCAGCTCATGGTTGTTGAGCTGAGCGATGAACACGGCGGCGATGCACTGGAATATGGCGGCTCCGTCCATGTTGACTGTGGCGCCGATGGGGAGGATGAAGCGGCTGATGCGTTTGTCCACGCCGTTGTTCTCCTCAACACATTTTATCATAGAGGGAAGAGTCGCTGAACTAAAGAGAAAACAGAAATCAGACAGAACTTCTTAATATTGACAGGAAAAACATTATACGCTTTAATATTATATTTATGTATAGTTTTAAGTTGTATTTCAGGGTGTCCTACTCAATTCACATGGTCATGTAGCTCTTCAAAGTTGCACTAAATGGTCTTAGAATGATCTTGTATGCAAAATATTGATCCTTTACATAAGTGTGACGAAAGATAAAGGTCTGTACTCTGCAAGGCATGATATGCTCTGCAAATTTCATGGAAAGATGTTCTCTGTGAAAAACAAAAAATAATAACAATAATAATCTTTTGCCAGATGGTGGAGCTAGAGAAGAAATCAGGAGGAACTTTAAGGGTAAGAAATTCAACTGTAAAATCTTCAGAAAATTCACAAATCAACTGAAAATTAACAGCATATCTGCTAATTACGAGTTACAAAAATATATATATATATATAAAAAATATATATATCTGTCCAATATAGTAATAACATCTGGTATATTACTTACACAATAGCTATTAAAACTGCATTTCAGCTATTAAATGCGAATGTGTAATGAATTTATTTTACATAAATATTTGAATAGAAAGGCATTTTTTCTAGTAACTCCTTGTCATGTGACCCACTGATTAAAAAGTCAGTACCACATATTATTACCGCTACTTATTTTATCGAATCGTGGTTCTTTTTATGTGACATTATCAATATCTAGGATTAAATTTTCTCATTATGTGAGATTTTTTTGTGTCTAATTTTATATGCGTGTCCATTTCCACACCTGTCAACCACTATGATGTGCTAAAACTCAAATCTCCGCCTACTTTTCAAGGATTCGCTTATTTTTCCTTGTTCCTTTCTCAGTTCAGCCAGAATTCATCAAGTCCCATAGAAACATACCTGGAGCAGGTGGCGAAGGCGGTGGTAA
Organism: Apogon talboti; assembly: GCA_037367365.1. Taxonomy (NCBI): domain Eukaryota; kingdom Metazoa; phylum Chordata; class Actinopteri; order Kurtiformes; family Apogonidae; genus Apogon; species Apogon talboti. The sequence goes on from JAPQRQ010000008.1 coordinate 7,297,665, forward strand.
AGGGTGTGATGAGACCGGAGAGGAAACTGAAGGGGTTTTTTCGCGTAAAGCCGAAGTAGATCAGCGGCAGAACGATGCCTCCATGAATAATGTGGCCCAGGATGGAGGCAAAGATGTACTTTCCCAAACTAGTGACCAGAAGAACTACGTCCTCCATCTCTACAATCTTACTGCCCACAAGGAACATGATGCCAAAAGGGATATACCTGAAAAATACAAGTCGCAGAAGTCAAACTGTAGGAATGTAGGATGTGAACAGCAACGTTATAAAATAAAAGTATCTTCAACAACTCAAATGCAGCACAACTTACCACATGATCCAGGACACGAGCACCATGGTGGCCTCGTTGAACGCGTTGAAGAAGCGGATAAGCTCCTCCCCCTCATCTCCCAGCTTCCTCAGAGCCACACCAAACACCATAGCAAATAAGACCAGCCCCAGGATGTTCATGCCATCTGTTTCTGTCCCGACAGGAACCTGAAACACACAACAGAGACAAGAGATTAAATCAGAAGATACTATATTATCATACACCCTGTGGGAAACATTAACAGCAATAACAATTTACCGTCCCGTTATTTTAAAACATTTTGAAACATTTTACTCTAAAATAAAGGCAACTTCCTGTTAAGCCATTCTGTCAAATGTGTGCCACTTCCATCCCCAAGACAATGAAAATTAATTGTAGTGCATTTTATTTATGAGAGGGGCTATATGCAGTATGTTTACTTCCAAATATTACAAATGACCTAAAGTATCACTAGAGAGATGAGAATTAAGAGCTCTGAAGATGTGCTAAGGATACTAATGTATTAGAGATATGAACTGAATATACAGGGTTATTCAAAAAAAAATGAACCGATTTCATTACGCAATATTTTAGTTAGTTCATGCTCGTGCTGCATGTGGTGGCCACATTGAACACTTGTAAGACAGGAAATAAAAGTTGATTGTGAGTAGAATACTTGTGACTTGGCTGGAGTTTTCTATAGTTTTTCCTTATTAAAATATTGCGTAATGAAATCGGTTCATTCTTTTTGAATAACCCTGTATTCACACTTATGGTCCAGGGGATTTATGTGACCACTAGAGGGAGTAGTGAGGGGAAATTAACACCACAGGCCATTTGACAAAAGCAGCATAAGGCACCAGATGGCATGAGAACCACCGAGAAACAACTTTTAGAGTCAAAGAAAGTGACAAAGTGATAAAACCTAGAAGAACCGTTGTTGTTTTCACCACTGGACACAGCTCTAAATGAAAGAAAAATGGAGTATGATGCTGTGCTCAGAGTTTCTTCAACATGGGTGAGTTTGATTATGAGGCTTATGAAGGTAGAAGTTATTATGTCATATTATTATCTTTGCTAATTTGCAGTTGATCCACAGTTCAGACTAAACTGTGACTGTTCTGACTTTGTTTGGACGATTCTAAACAGATCCTTAGTTCAGCTATTGACAACACAAACCATACAGAAAACAGAGGTGATTTGCGATTTTACTGTGTATGTTTTCTGTCTAAAACCAGAACTAAGCTAACAGAGCTATAATGTAAACTATCAGCTGATACAACACATGAAGATTATAAGACTGTGTTATTTTGACAGACTGTTAAAATAAGCATCTATGAGTTTAAGTTTGAAGAAGAAAACTTGATGATACCTTAATACAGATGTGTGTAAACAATAATGATCTTTATACTTTATTCAGTGAGTGATACAGTCTGTGGATACATAGCGTTGATTCCTTGGTGGTTTTGGTAGTACTAAGTGTGTTCTGGTATGCACCGTTCCCTGGTTGATTTACTTATAACAATTTAATAGACAGTAAAAACTATGAAGCAAACTGAAAAATTGTGTTTGTTACTGGTTCCTGCTCTCTAACTTTATCTAGACTTTACTATATAAAAAGATAAAAATCAAATTTGCACATATAATACATTTTACAATCTTTTTTGTCATAAGTAAACCATAATATTTTAGTTAAAACAAAAATGCTCTTTATAGTTCTTTTTCTAGTTCTCTTACCTTAACTCTGAAACATGAAGAAAGATGTTACACCGTTTGGATGATGTGAAAACCTTGGCACACCCAAAAGTAATTTCTCCTTTTCTGTTCTGTGTATTTGATGAAACTGTTACTGTAACTGAGAATGTCACATGTATTATCCCCGTGTGACCTTACAGGACGAGAATGTTGAAACATCTCAGCATTGGTTAAGTCCGGTGAATCAATAACAGTGAACAGAACGTGATTAGTAACAATTCCAAACCACATAGCTGCTGATATGTTCCATAGTGGTTTAGTGAAAACCTCTTGTTTGAGTGTGTGTGGCTGCTTCAGCTCCTCTGTCAGTGGAGGGACTCGGTGAACTGGATGATGGATAATGAAAAAGGACAGGGACAAATCCTGAGCTCAACTTCTCCCATTGTTCTTATCACTCTCACAGCTTCACCGGCTTCATCTCTGGGCACTGGAGGGACGAGCCACCACGACCCATGACAGACAAATACCCTGGACCTGATCCAAGACCAGGTCCAGGGTATTTGGATGCGAACGTTCTCTCATAGTGGGTCAGTGGGAGCAAAGCCACTGCCACTAGGGACAAGAAGCAGGATTTAGAAGATTATGAGAGTATGTGTGTGTGTAAAATGTAGAAATAATTAAATGCCTCTAATAATTTGACCAAACTGTTCTTGGATGGCCTGGTTGAGCAGGGTCCTGCAGACAACATTTATAATCGCTTTAGCTCTGAAACAGCTGCAGCTTTTATCAACTATTTTGTTGGTTGTATAAGATTTAGTGTCTTTTTTTTTATGCATTTTAGTTCAGTTTTTATGTAATTTTAGTCTTAGTTTGAGTTTTTCAACTATTATGATGAGTGCATATATAATATAATATAATATAATATAATATAATATAATATAATATAATATTCCACATTCAAAAAAATTACTGTATGAATGTAATTTTCCTGAGTGCCTTTAATGGAATCTCATTGCTCCTAAATTACTGCTCCTAAACTAACTAAAGTGATAATGCTAATGCTAGGTGCTGTATGTATTAGAATAGAATAGAATAGAATAGAATAGAATATCTTTATTTATCATTGTAACACGTACAATGAAATTAACTGCCATCCAATCTGTACACCATATATAAACCTGCAATAAAAATGTAAATAAAAGCATCTAAATAAAAGGTTCGGGTAAAATAAATGGGCAGAAATAGAAAAACACAACCAGAAACACATCACTCACACACACACAAGCAAACAGTCTATTATTGCACTGATTCATTAAAGAATATATTGCACATCATCAACTTTTTACTATAACTTGAATATTTTCTGACGTATATTCCACTGTATGACTGTGCACTGAATTTCTTTGGACCAAACAAGACATTTGAGGATGTCATGTTACGGCTCTTGGGAATCAAAGATCATATTTTTCACCACTTTCTGACGTTTGATGGATCAATCAACAAGTCGATTGTTTGAAAAAATACTCAAGAAACTAATCAACAATGTATACAATCTTAAAGCGTAGCCCTACATGACATCAAATATGACGGAATAAAACATTATTTATTAAAACATCCAATATTTCACTATTTACCCACTAACATTCCTTGCCTGATTATCACTGAGACTAATATAAAAGTGAAATTAAAGACTAAAATTAAATTAAAGCCGACACATTTCACTTCTTATTGCATACTTCATTTTAGTGTTAATGTAATTCCCCCTCCATTTTTACTTTTATCTCAATTAACAAAGTTCTTTTTCCACTGCTTTAGTCCTAGTTGTCTTCCCGTATAATAACGCTGCTCTGCCTCAGCTCCTCGGAACAAAACCATCGTTACACCGTCCACCGCTTCCACCGAAGCCCCTGCAGCGTTTTGGAAACCTGCACGCCGTTCTCTGCCAAACCGGGCTGCTGTTGTTGTTCCCCTGTTTAGACCGACACATGATCTACTGGTGGTCGGTCGCACTGACCTGTCACTGTGACAGATGAAAACCCCTCATACTGCAGAACAAACAATCATTATGACAAAACTCACCAGGGCTTGGATGCAACTAAGTACTTTCATTTACGTACTAGACATTTTTTACTGCTTTAGCTACTTTAGATCACAGTTTGTGTCCCCCCAAGATGAATATACTCTTAAATATTTCTACTTAAGTAAAGGTTTGAATGCATAACTTTTACTCTTAGTGGAGTATTTTCACAGTGTGGTACTTTAACTCAAGGTTCTGAATACTTCTTTAATCACTGGTTCCACTATATTGTTGTAAAAGACAAAAAAAAAACAACTCATACATAGACCTGATTTCAAAGTAACTGTGTCAATACATAGAAATAAAATGTCAGTGTTGCACATTATTCTGTTTGTGCAGGAGTTTGTTGTCAGTGAGCCAGTGTCAGACAGTCACTCAGGGTTTAATCAATCACCAGATTAGCACTCAAGCACCAAATCTATACTCTTTTGCTTTTATTTAACAGCTACATAAAGGATAACGTCAGACTTGCTTTATTTCCTTAAGAACTGACAGGCTAATGCATGAGGACAGACTAAAGAAATACTAATTACTTTTCCTCTTGAAGGGTTTTGAATGAAAACCCTCCAATAGCTTTGTTGGTTACATTTTGAGCGTATGTATGTATGTATATATTTTGGTCTGGTTTAATCTCACTTTGACTTACTAACATGGTTAATTAGGTTTGTTTATGAATTTCCTTTTTTTATTGTGAGAGTTGGATTTGGGCAAATAACACAAAGTCTTAGAGGAGTAAGAGTTCATGTTGATGAACTCTGACTTTATTTTATATTTATTTTCTATTATTATATTTTATATTGAGCATTTTTTGGAGGAGGTGTTTTTTTTTTTACTATGACTAAACATACTGTACACATTATATATATATAATAACATATGCATAAATTGAAAGATATGAAATTATAGGGTAAAGAGACTCGGTTAATTAAGACAAAGGATTACATTTGCTCGATGTTGCTGCTACTCACACGACACACAAGATGTTCTTTCACCCTTCAAAACACCAGGTAATAATTACAGAATAAGTTAATTAATCTTTAATAAATGACCATTTCTGTCCAGAGTGCACATATAGATGTGGTCCAATGGATCTATTATCCACTGAATAAATATTTTACCAGCTCAAAATGTTATCAATTGCAATTTTTTCATTATACCATTAACCAGGTCTTATATTAGTCTCTCAACCGGTGAGTTTATAACTGACTCAACAACAAATAAAAAACATCATAAGAACAAACATCGTGCTCTGGTCAACCTTTAGTCCTAGATTACTCTTCATAAAGACACATCCTATTTTAAAAGTCATCATAAAAGGCTTTTTAAGCATTTTTATTCGTCCAACATTGTGTTTGTTGGTTTAATAAAGTTGCACTGATTGCACATATGCATTTCTCAGTCTCTGTATTAAGATCCAATTTGTATAAATGTGAAGTATGTACAGCTTCTACAAACCAAAGAAGTCGTATTTGGTGTGACCTCCCTTTGCACTTAACATGTCTTTAACCCTTTGTTCAGACAATATGAGATTTATAACATTAGTTTTCTGATGTTTAATACCAGGTTTCATTCAACACATGTCAGATGTTTCTGTTTGTGCCGCTTCTTGTCATGGGGTCAGGGGTCACAATAAATAGTCACTTTAATCTTTAGAACCCATTTAGTTCAGTTTATTGAGTGTCTTTTAAGGCTGTGCACATATTTCCTGTATATTCTTGTTGTATCTGAAGAAAAGAAAATGAGAAATATATGTATGCTCATTTCAACCCTGCAATAACAACAAAGCTAAAGGTGGACTAAGCCTTTTGCACAGTATCGCATATCCTTCATCTAGTATTAAATCGGATAACTGTGACATTACATCTGACAGGAGCTCAGCCACAGCAAATCCAATTGCATCAGTGTGTATTTATTATAAACACTGATGCTCAACTGTGACTGTGTGTGATTGAATACATGGTTGTGTGTCTCATCATATATACGTGTTGATTTCTGTCTTACCTTCTGATAGAGGGTGGTTCCATTGGTATCGTTCCCAGCAGCGACCATCTTGTAGTCAGTGGCATACTGAAACACAATGAAAAGACTGAATTGTAGATCATTAGCATCACTGCTGTTTGTTCAATTATTCTTCAAAACTGTTTTAATCTCGTAAAATGTTTGCGTTTCGGCATCTCCTTCTGCTGCTGCTACTATTTCTCTATGCCCATTTTAAGTGGGAGCCCAATTTACCACAATATTTTATTCAGATTGCCAATCATCATGTACAGTATATAGTAACTCTAATTAACATTGTAAGAGTCCTGAAGAAAACACAGGTTTTTAAAAGAGGAAATGATGGCAGTTGCAAACTCCATTAGTGCTAACTCTTGTTCAGTGTTTGGATTTCTTCTTCTCCTTTGATCAGTGGTAACATAGGGGCTATAGCGCCACCCTTTTCTACCGCCAGCTGCCATTAACCAACCAATAGAGAAGCCCACCCCATTGTGCAGACGTCTACTTCCATTTGTGTCCTCTGTAGGCTCATGTAGGAGAAAAAATGGTGTTGATAATTCTAATCTATTAATAGTTTTTTTTGACTGACTGGGCTCTAATTTATTCAGTTTTAATCAATAACTACATTGATAATTGGAAAGAACATTATAAAAATCCTACACGCTGTACCTTTAAGGTCACTGAACTTTTCTTTTTCTTAACCCCTCTGGATGGATCTTTAATGTAGTGTTAAGAAATCAGTGAAAAAACTAAAATATATGCAACACAGCTTGTTTATTGGTCTTATAAAATAGAGAGTGCGCATGCCTGTGGAGCTGGGGGCCACTTGGACGTGTTTTCAGTCAGAAAAAAACACAGCCAACACTGAAGCAATGGTTTTCTTTAAATACCCCTATAGAATGAAGGTCCCCTAGAGCTAAACAGACTTTAAAAGAGGCTTCCCCTGAAAGTCAAACATACTCCAGCCAAAGAAGCAAAACTAATATGGCCGAGTCCTTTATAAATAAATGTCACACTTCATCTGTTTAAATATCTAGCTGCTTGTCATTTTGTGTAAATCTCACTCCTCCTCTGCTTTCGCGGTGTAATCCACACTTGGAGCCATTCCACAGGGGCTCTAACGGAGCATAAACTCTGTGGAAAGGGTAGGGGGGTAAATATTGAACTCCCTGACCTGGATGTACTTTGAAACCCCTTTTTACTCTCCCTCCTCTAACTCGAGTGTGAGTTTATAATTCACCGGCCTTGGTTCAATCAGTATGTGAATGCAAGCATGTGTGCCCTCGCCTTTCTGTGTGCATAGCCATTTCGTATCCCCAAATATTGAACTTTCCTTATTCTTGTTTTAGCCTTAAGAGACACGATCATAATTCTAGGAAGTGTAGCGGGACGCGTTCAAGAGCAGCGAGGCGAGGTGCGTTGCTAGGCTAGCAGGAATGGAATGGTTTCGCCATGGTAACGGCTGGTAAAGGACAAGAAAAAGAGGCATTGCGGTGAGCAGGGGAGAGCAGCGGTCTCTATTCTGAACGTCTTCTCATTAGGAGGCATTATGAAGCTCGCTGGATTTACAGCCACTGTAAATGAACGTGGAGTGGCATCCGCGTGGTAGGGGAAATAAATTCTGATGAACAATCTACACAAGACACAAGCAGTAAGAAAAGTAGACAGAAAGTGGTGATAAAAAGGGTAAAGTATCTGAAAAGAGGACAGAGTGTGGGTAATGAGGTGTTGGCACTCACAGAACGGAAAGCAGCAGCCACTAAATTCGCTGGGAATAAATTCCTGCAAGAAGAGAAAGACAAAAAAACATGTTAGATTCACAAATAATCACAAGCTACTGCAGCTTTTACTTTAGAAGTGCATGTAATTGACCAAATAAGCCCAAGGTCTGAAAAGAAAAAACAAAGAAAAGCCAAAACTCTAGTGTTTCCAAAGCATGTGGTTTATCTAAAGTTTTTCATAACTCTTTGGCTCTTTTCCTGTTTTCTTCCTGGAAATCCACTTCCCTAAATTCCCTGGTAGCACAGTTGTTCTGTCACTGATCTACTGCTTTGGCTATTAATATAACAAGCGTTATTGTTCTCAGCAAGGATTAAATGTTCCTGGCGGCTTCATTTGCATGTCTATTTTTCTCATTAGCCTGTCAAACTTAGATATATATATTTTGTTTTTAGGGGGAAAAATGTAGAAATGAAAGTACCACTGTGCATTCTACTATCACCAAGAGCATGTAGCAAATGTACAATAGCAGGGTCACTATCTGCAAAATTCTCTTTAGCTGATCTAGACAGGTTTAGAGTGACCAGAGATCTGCAGATACTTCAGAAAACTCAAAAGCAAAATCACATTATAGGAAGTTTACATTCCCTGCATATAGAAATGAACTGTGCAGCCATTTTTATATGGCTTGTATTAATATTTAACTTTATTTTCTTTCTTTTGTTTAAGACATGAGTTTTGTTCCAAAAACATACCTTGTGGGTCTTGACATGTTTCGGCGGATACTTCCGCCTTCCTCATGTCCTCTTGTATTAATATTACATTGTTATAAATGATCCTTATCACACTGATATCACAACTGAACATCCGCTCTTCACTAATGACAGGAATTCTGCGACATAGTTTTAGTTTAATTTACGTCTCTTGCAGCTCTTCATACTGCTACCGGTTTCTATAATTCAGCCATTTAACCTATGACTGATATGTGTGCACATTTACTGCTGAAAATACACTACAGTTAAAATTAATCAAACCAAACATATTTCTAGAGAAGCATTATTTCACAATATGTTTGATCGTTTTACTTTCAGGTTCAGTAGACTATGTAAAATACACACACGCTCTTGTGCTTCCATGAAGTTTGTGTTGTTGCATCTGACGTCATTTAACTCTATTTCTAAACTGAAGCAGGTGTCTTAGTGCTCTATAGTTTGTACCATGATTTCCATGCAGTTGTTGTGCATAATATGTTAGAATTCTAATGCCACTGTGACATCTGTATCAGATAAAACAATAAAACAAATAAAAATTATCCTAAACACAAACCCTTCACAATTAATGGAGCATGGTGCACCATATAACAAAAAAATAATTACAAATGTGCAGCATGAATCATTAGAACAATGTTGAGGTTTGATGCTGGCTGTGGCAGTGAGCCAAAAAGATAATGCTATTATTCCACCTTGTACAGGAACAAAAACAGAAACGAAATTAGCTCAGAAACACCTAGCCACTTAGCAGTTTTAAGTGTCCAGTTAATTGGTTTATCTGGTGTAAATTAAATAAGATGATGTTGTCCAATCAAGATGCCACATTAAAAAAAAAAAACCTTATTATGGTCAATTTGCTTTGACATCATTCCAAATATAAGTTGACAGCCCAGCACTAATTAATCATCAGCTTTGTTTCCACTTGTATAAATCCATTCTGAAAACATTTTCCTTGACAGTCTGTCTGTATAGGCACCATACTGGGTTTATTTTCACTACTGTCACTAACACATACAAGGGATTACTGGAATCCTGCGGGCCTTTTCCATGTATTAGTGTGTGTTTGGAGTAACTATATCCTCAGAGGTCACACCACATTGTGCAAAGAAACACAAACTTTGCTCATATTCATTCCCATGGTAAGACCACTGCCAAGCAATTCAGTCCGTCACCCCCTGACCCGCATCAACTCTGCCTTCAGTCCACAGCCAAATGCTGCTTCAGCTGGTAAATATGCCAGATCCACTGGCCACACTGGCATGCAGCCATGCTGGCTTCACTGTCTTCTATTCTAATGCAGCTTAGTAATGCAATTATTTGTTCAATTTTTTGGTAGCCACATCAAGGTCTAAAGTCTCTATGAAGGTGGTCAAGTTTCCTTCCGTCACATGATCAAGGATCTGGATTAACCCTGGGAAAGCAGAGCTGAGACTGAGAACTGGTGTGTTTTTCCCACAGAGTCTCCTCTAAGCCCCGCAGCCTCCTCTATGTGAAGTGATTTTATAAGCTCTATTGCATAATAATTTAATTTCCCAATTAATCAGAGCTAAATATTGTGACTGATCCTTGAATGATCCTTTTAATTCTCTGCAGCAGATGCAGATGTACCTTTGATAATGTGTCTAATATGTCAATATCTGATTTCAAATCTTCACAAAACTATTCATTTATTATCTAGTGCATCTTTCTCAAGTGTGCTGTGGCCACCTGAAGACATTAGTGCTTAAAGATTCAAACTGGACTTTTATGTCTAAGGAAACATCTAGCCAGAAGATAAACTTTAGAAATAAATAAATATTTGCATATTTATTGATTCTAAACCACAGATTTTTACAATATTTTAATAAGGTCAATGAACATCTTTGTGGAAAGCACATGTTAATCTCAAATAATTACAGTACAGTTTAATTTTGCTTTACTTTAAGGTCTTTACACACCTTGGGTATTTTAATCCAGTTAATTTGTACTGTAAATAATTGTTTTTGTTGCATAGAATGTGAAAGTGCATACAGACAAATATCTATTTTCTGGGGACAATGCTGGTTTCTCAAAAAGCAAACATGGTGACGGCTAAATCGTAAACTATCTAGGTTCGGGATGACAGTTCATAAAGCAGTGGTTGAGGTCACTATTCCTCCGTCCATTAATTATGTACAGTCAATTAACTCTGGCTGACAGATCAGATAACTAATGTATCTACATTTGCAGATGTAATCGAGTTACACCAACAGACTGTGTATTGTAATGAAGTACCACTGATCTTTATGATGGAGTTTGTATCACGCTGGAACTGTGTATTTCAGCCCAGATATTGTTGCTTGTTTATTAATCGACTGGTGAATAGGTTCTTATTATTAAATTAATTGAATAAAAACTTTAATATCATTCCAATATGAAGTTACAAACTGTAGTCGATTCACTTACTAGCAGTATTTTTTCAGTGCAAAAACGTGACAGTAGCATCAGTCTGTCAGTTTACTGCATCAGTGGAAGGTAACCAAAACAAACATTAAACCGGGCTCTAAATTATCACACTGAGAATGGACATCTAACCGTCCACCTGTTGAAGTGATATGGAAGAAGTGCTGACAGCAGCAGACCGTGTTCAGTTTAGGGGTTGGCGTTTATCCTTCGACCTCTATCCCTTCCTCAAAATACACTCTCTCTTTCAACAGCTGTCAGCTTTCCCTCACACTGTGGGAAATTATTGTTAGGAATCCTCATGCATGGGTTATTCAAGGCCAGAAGCTATGCTGACAGTGCCAGTAGCTGATACTTTGTGATAGGTAGTGTACATATTGTGATTCTTTAATAAAAGAAATAAAAATATACATCATCGAGTAGATTTACTGCAGAAAATTACCAGTAGAGGAAGTACTCAGGATGCTTTACATGTACCTTCTGCCAACAATATCTTACCTAAGTAGTGGCATGTAAGTATTATCAACAAAACAGTGAAAATTAAAAGCAGTTATTGTCTTGCCAGTGTTTTACTCCTATATATGATGTAACTGGATTTGTTTTACTGCTGCATCAATGTGCAAGCTGCATGTTTCTGTTTAAAATGAGCTCTTGCATCATATACTATGAGATCACCATATATTTGGAGCTTCGTTGTTTTGTGACAATGCATTTTCCAGGTAATCCAAAAGGAGATTTACCAGTTGTTTGTCTTAGGAAAAAAAGGTAACTTTCTCAACCTGTTCAGTTTATCATAATCTTTCAACATCAGCGCATTTAGAGACACATAGTTTTCAACGGACAGGAGGGGGGGATGATGAATCTGGGAAGTAAAGTTGTCAGATCTAAAAGTGCATAGAGTTACATTACACCAATACACTACAGCATTATATTCACAGTTTTGATCAGTGTATTTTACAATGATGTCACTTTCACATGATTTTAAGATGGATATCATTTAACTCAAGCATCTAAATGTCATGACTTTTCACCACTGAAGAAAGGAATGTCAGAAGGTTTTTGTTCTTACAGGGTGAATCTTTTTTTTTCAGTTATATTTATCTTAGGACATGTCTGAGCTGGTTAGTGCAGTTCACAAAACTCCATATACAGCCTTACAACAATCAGTATCATCTATTTAAGGACTAAGAAGGCAAGGGTTCTTCAGGAGTTCTCTGTGAAGGTACAATACTAAATATGACATAAAATGGATGAGTCAGAAGCCTTAAATGTTATTGATAGAGCAGGGGTGTCAAACATGCGGCCCGTGGGCCAAAGCCGGCCCACCCCAGGGTCCAATCCAGTTCGTGGGATGAATTTATGAAATGCAAATATTACACTTAAGATATTTACACGCATACCCATTGGGCCACATACAGCCCATTTTGAGTCTGATAAGTACAATAATATCGACATAACCTATAAATAATGACTCCAGATTTTTATCTTTCTTTAAGTGTAAAAAAAGTTAAATGACATGAAAATGTTTCCATTTAAAAACTATCCTTTCACAAAAAATGTGAACAAATATGAACAACCTGAAATGCCATAAAAGAAGCTGGTGTGATTTTAACAATATTCTGCATGTTACTAAATGTTTTGTGCCTTTGTACATCCACTGTGATCTGTAAGTTGTAGTGCACATATGTAAATAATAAACTGAGGCATGATATTGTTAAAATTACACTTATTTTACTTAAGACATTTCTGGTTGTTCAATGTTATTCACATTTTTAAAGGATCTTTTGCAGATGTCCTGTTTTTCTGTTGTAGATGTGTTTTTCTGCTTTTTTACATCATGGCCAGGGGACTACAGATGAAAACTAGCCTTTTGGATAATTCTGGCTTTTTTAACCATGTGTAATCATGTGTTTTTATGAAATTGCATTGTCCCCTTTCAAATAAACTAAACTAAACTTAATGTAAACATTTTCATTGTGTAATTTACATTTTTTTCCCCACTGTTATTATTTTACTGGTCCACTTCAGATCATAGTGGTCTGTATGTGGTCCATGAACTGAAATCCTGATCTAGAGCTGGATCACCTCTAACCACTGAGTAAACATTACCATTAAGTGGTGTTCCTTCAGCCTGAGACAGTTTGTTTCAAGAGCTCTTTGCTATGAATAACTTTGCAACACTTGCAGTCATGCTCATCTGTCAAGTCTGTCTGCAAATACACACTAAGTGAACTACTCCTCATCTCACTCCAGTCGCCAAAGGTTTCACGAGCGTGTGCGCACATGTTGTTTAGAAGTAACCACTTTGCGCCCGAGGCATGCGTTGGAATAATGCCTCTCAGACCCACTACAATCACAACAGTCTGCTCTATATTCAACAGTGGCCTACATTTGAGTGAATAAGTGTGCATAATATAAAGAGATGGTTAAAGTGTACCTGGCCAGATCTAAAAATGAGTCCGCGGTCTCCTTGTTGGTGCTGACCGTCTCCAGTGCCAGATGGTTGGTGTTCAGGGCTCCCGCGCCCACGCCGGGTTTGATGATGAAAGCCAGCGCCACCCCGATCCCCGAGGCGATCAGCGTGGTCACTAAAAAGTAGGAGACAGCGATGCCCCCCAGTTTGCCCAGGGAGCGGGTGTCCAAGCTGGCGGCGCCGGAGACCAGGCTGCAGACGACCAGCGGCAGGATGATCATCTTCAGCATCCGCAGGAGCATCTCTCCGGGGAAGGCGAAGTAGGTCATCTGCGCCTTGGTCAGGTTCATGTTGCGGACCATCATCCCCAGCCCGACGCCCACCAGAACCCCAGACACGGTCATGATCACCAGGAGGTTCTTCCTCAGAAACTCCATCAGCTTCTCCCTGAAGCTCTTCTGCGCGCTTTTCTCCAGGATCTGGTCGGTGGAGGCCGAGCTGGGCATCGCGTGCCCGTTGATCTCGCTCTTTTTCTCCATCTTTTTTCGGCGTGGGAAGCTCAGACCGGTTGTAGGCAGCGTGGGTAGGACTCACACACGTTTGGTGTACGCACTGTACGATGTGAGGGCTGATCCGGTGTGGAGACTGAGAGCCGAGCGCACGGGAACCAATGAAGAACGAGCGACGACACAAGGAGTCAACGGAACATGCGCAAAAAAACCGGCACTTCGACCGACAGCAATGATGCAAGAGCTGGAGAGATTGCCAGCGTCTTTTGGCAAAAGTCCCCCTGCACAATGTGGAACATATGATTTCTGGGGTAAAACCACAAGAGAGGGCTTTTTTTTCTTTCCTGTTTTTCCTTCTTTTTCCTGTAAATACATAAACCGTTCCATCCTCTGGGTTAATATTATTATACCATTAGGATGTTCCGTTATAATGTAGATTTGCCCCAGAATAACCAAGATAAATGGTTGATTCTTTGTTTTTTTTTTTCTTTATAGAGCTGCAAAGATACCAAAAAGATCCCATAATAGATTACAACCGGGACGTCAAACTCATTTTATTTCAGGGGGAACATACAGCCCAATATGATCTCAGTAAAGTAATAATATAAAAACCTATAAGGTATACATATAATATAAGTTTTTGTCTTTGTTTAAAGACAAACTATCCTGTCACAGAAAAAAATGTGAATAACTAGAGCAACTATGTTCAACCTGAAATTTCATAGAACAATATTATGCCTCATCTTATCATTCACATATTTGCATTAACACTCACAGATCACAGTGGATCTACAAGACACAAGGCAGTAACAGGTGTAACACTGTAACATTGTGCTCATTTTTATTATGAAATGCTTTCCTCATAAGTTATTTGCATTTTTTGTGTAAGGACATTTTGTAAATGTAAATATTTTCATTATCTGATTTTGGTTTTGCAGATTTTTCATATTAAAACAACAATAAATATTCAGGGTTGTCATTATTTAGAGGTTTTTATGGTATTACTTTACTGCTCCAACCCACTGCAGATCAAGTTAGGCTGTATGTAGCCCCTGAACTAAAACGAGAAAAACACCCTATAGACTATTAATGTCTTCAGTGTCATTTTTGCGCTTTCTAAATTCAGCCAACTGGCTGGGCTGGACACTTTGGTGGGCCAGTTTTGGCCCACGGACCATGTGTTTGACACCCCTGGGCTACAGTATGGTAATTTTTTTAACCCTCTTTTTATGTTCAGGTCAAATTGAACACATTTTCTAGTTAAGATACATGAAAAGTTTCTGTATTTTTTCTGACAAAAACAATCTACTTTACACCCCCAACAAGACACGTGATCATTTCTTTAACCGCCAAAAAATGTCATATCTGTGGCTCAAATGAAACCACACATGGTCTGTTTCTGCAGATAAATGCAAAATAAACACTGCCAAATCATCACAAGTCAAAAAAAATAAAAAAATACAGAGGACGCTACTCTTTGATCTGTGTTGTTGGAAACTTTTATGCCGTTATTACCCCCATAGACAATGGTTACACTGTGGAATATCTCTTGTGAAATACCAATTTGAAAATGTGCCAATTGTTTCATTGTAATTTTTAATTTTTTTTTTTAAAGAAATATTAATAAATATAATCTGGAAAACATCATAATGATGGAAGACACACAGTGTAAAAGAGTAGGAGCCTTTCAGTCCAAAATGAAAACAATTTGAGTCATGTTTGCCTTTTGCCACACCTTCTTCGTGCTGCTCTTTGGTCTTTTTGCATCCTCAAACAAATAGAGGCGCAATAAAGGTGAGTCGGTGTGCAGGTCATGTTTCGGACTGAAGCCACTTAACTGGATGACTCTTCTCTTTCTTTGCACGAACAGTCACTCAGTAACTTCCATTATTTAGTGCAACATTCAAATGTAGGGACTGTGGGTTACTTCTTCAATTTTCTGTTCTATAAAGTGTTCAACCATGTCTTCTCCTGATAAGTAGCCAGAAGATGGATTATAAAATCAAAGTGGAACATACACGTATCATGATAACCTTCTACTGTCCATCGGCACAGAGCCATATGTGATAAACTTTACACTCCACCAGTCATTTGACAATCCATGTAAGAGCAGATTTAACCTTTAAACAGTTCACCTATGAGATCCAAGTACTGACAGTAATTGATAGAGTGGATGATTGATCGGTTAAGCCAACAGGAGGTTCTGCAAACTACAACTATAATAAGAAATGGGTTCAGATAATGGATGATAGCTGAAATTAGGTTCAATCTGAGGTGGAAATATTAGCTGGAAAATGCGATAAAATGACTCCCACTTAGATTTTTTGGGTTAATTTGATAACTACAGACTTGAGTTTGATACACAGTGATCTCAATTTAATTTAATTTAATTTAATTTTATTTTATTTTATAATATTCATTGATTTAAGTACACTGTTGCCCATAAAGTCAGAATAATTTTGTTTTCAGACACTTTCCTCTTTTTATTCCTATTCATACACATCAGTAATCACCTTTGACCAGGTGTAATGATTACATACTGAGTCCCAGTTACACTTTATCTATCAAGAATAAATCACATTGTCGCAATCATTTCATGAGAAGCGGCGAAGATATTTTATTCCAACTTTATGAGTAGCAGTGTACCTGTGACACTGGTTTAATTTTACATGGGGCTGATATCACAGGTAAAAATTCATCAGTTAACGTAACATCATTCACACTTTCTGTCAGGCGGTGTGTGGAAACATCATTAAAGCAATAAGTAAACAAGTGCCAGTAAATCCTCAACTATGTTCGCTTGGAGACGTTCTTGACGTTTTGATAGAATAAAAGTTACTCAAACACTTTTAATGTTGGCAAGGAAACCTATTATAGTGAAATGGGTCACAGATGAACCTCCCTCTGTAACCATATGGAAATGATCAATGATCTGGGAAGTTCAATAAGACTAGGACATTATAATGATGGAAGGGTTAGTGTTTGTCTGGAGAAGTAAATGAAACTATAATTTAGACCCACGTGGACATTGTATAAATGACTGAACAATTTTTTTCATCCATATATGAAGGAACTGTTTATTCAATTTTGTACATTTTTGCTGTTGTGTATTACTTTGTGTTTGACCAGTCTTGTATTTTGTGAAATTTAATCTAAAATAACGGTAATAATAATAATAACAATGGTTATTATTATGGTTATCTACACCCTGTGGTGGAATGGAAGAGCTTTTACTCAAGTACAAATACGAGGTACTTGTGCTTTACTTGATTATTTCAAATACATAATTTTACTTTGTACTTCTTGTCGACTACAGTTGTCAGACAATAGTTTCATTTTCAATGACGTGATGTGAAATCATGTGTAACAGATGGATGAAGTGTTTGTTTATGGACTGAGTTTCCAGTTCTCCATCTTAATCCTGTTGAATTAGCTCAAAAATGCATTATCACAAAGATAAAAACTTGAAGTAGATGAAGGGCTGTTTTTTTTTAATTCAGGAAAAGTCAACCATTTTATTTTCAGTGTCTAGTATTTGTGCTTTTACTTGAGTCAAGGATCTGAAGAAATGCCTAAATTACAGTCTGCTTAAGCACTTTATCATCACCAAGACCCAGAGAACTGGGAATATGTGCAAGATGACGGAGCATCTACACAAACAATGAGTCTTCTCTATTGCATGAGTCATGATTATTTATTGATTTAATCCAAGGTGAATCATGAATTCCTGTTTCTGCCCATGAACGAATGAATATGTCATTGGACCTTTATGTGACTATTTGAATAGTAAATGGTTGTTCATCTGTATTGTCAGCCCTACAATGAACTGGCATGGATGGACAGACAGACGGATGGATGGGTGGATGGATGGATGGATGGATGGATGGATGGATGGATGGACGGATGGATGGAAGGATGGATGGATGGATGGATGATGGATGGATGGATGGATGGATGGATGGATGGATGGATGGATGGATGGAAGGATGGATGGATGAATGGATGGATGAATGG
>JAPQRQ010000008.1:7318411-7331010 GCA_037367365.1 Apogon talboti
CATACTTTTATCTTTTTTTTTTTTTTTTTTAGAAATTTTACTAAAATGACCCATTCTCGGGCAAATATTTGGACTTTGTGTTCACACCTGACGACAACTGATGCAAAATTATAGAAAAACAGAATAAATACATGAGAGACAGAAGTCCAAAAGGTTTGATTATCTGAGAAGACCATTTCCTGTGCTGATGTAAGAACGGAAAAATTGCATAATATTGAACTGTGATTTTCTAGCGTGTTGCACTTCCAAAATTTAGCCACAAGATGGCGGCAGAGTACAGCTCTACACAGACAGCACAGTTAAACAATGGAGTGAGACAATAGATGGTTGCATATTATGTTATGGCTCTGCTGGAAAAGGTTAAGTTACTAATTGATAAATTTAGAATTCAGTGAGCTTAATATGATGCTCAGTCAATCATTTTATGAATATTTCTCAACTGAAAAATGCTCAAAACTGACAAAAACTGCAAGTGCATTTTCTTCACATGGAGTCTACAATATATTTTTTGTTTTATTGTTATTTTAGGTACCCATTTTTTAATCATACTCTATAATTAAAGTAAAAGACTGATGAAAATGTACTGCATTGCTTGATTTAAATGGACAAAAAATACAGAAGGTAAGATTGTGGAGGAGCAGCATTAGTCGACGTCTAAAAAAAAACAATTAATATAAAGATATGAGAATCAGACATTATACAGCACAAGTAGCCTTCTGTCTCTTTGCCTCTGTTACTGACTATCGTCTGTGCTGTCCTCAGTGACCTTAGCTCGGCTGTTGCTAAGTTGAGCTAAACTTTCCCTCCCTCCTCCAATAGAGACAGACTGTCCCCCTTCCCCTCACAGCTGTGTGGCCTGAATGCTGGAAATAACCACCGGCCTGCAGATCAGGAGTCATGGCTGTTTAACAGTGGCAAATGTTGGCACTGCGCCGCTTTAAACTAGAAGAAAAAAAAAAGGGGGGGAGAAAGACACAGGCTGGGCTTTATAATGGAGACTGTTGAACTGTTACCCAGAGACATGCAGCGTAGAGAGGGAACAGCCTGTTCCTATGGCTGCGAGAGACTCCATATTAAAATGTGACAGAGGATGCAACACTGCAAAGATATTATTAATACCCAAGGTTTTAAACAGAGACTGAACAGATCATACCAAAACCTCTAACGTTGAAGTAAATGTATACATATGCTAATTATTCCAGATGAACTCATTCACCTACAGCCTGAGAGAAATTGACTCAAAGCCATAAAACAAAGTCAACAGAAAACAGCAAATTATGAAAGAATATATTATGACTGCAAAGTAAAAGCTCTGATGTTTCCATACTATGGTTTTCAACTAATCCAAATGTCTTTTATACAGATACAGAGATGAGGAGCATGTTTTTGTTTCATTATGTGTTATGTAAATTCAGGAAACAGGGGCTGCTTAGCTTAGATCTACTGTATCATATTATCATAGAAAATTTCACCAGCTAAACCATAACCACAGATTTACTTTATATCCTCCTGAGATCCAGCAAGTAAAAGCTTTTCTTTTCTTTCTTTTTTTTTTGTACATTAAATAATTGCCTTAATTGGAAACAGCATGATGTAAAAGTTTTTTCAGATACATTTTGTTTATTTATGTATTTATACATTATATTTTTTTATATTTATATATTTATGTCCTTTGCAGTGAAACTCCACAAAAATCCATTACTGAGTCTCAAGAGGATATTTGGGTTCATTTTCTTTCACTACAGATTAAATGTAAGGGTGTTTCATGCACACCCTTACATTTAATCAGTAACATATTCTGTCATAATGTCATAATAAATAGACCAAACCCAGGAGTCTGCAGTTGTTTTATAACACTTGACAGGCTGACATTGTGAATAAAAAACTTTTCTTAATGTCTTGCCTGGTAAAATAAAGGTTAAAAGCAGTGCAAGGTTTCATTTGGCAAAAAGAGAAAAAAAATATCCAATATTTTCCTGACCTTTTACTTTCCTCGGCATCAAGATGAAAATAAAAGTATGATCTGTAGTACCTTATTGCTTTGTTGCGTGATTTTTTTTTTTTTGTAAAAGAAAATAGCAGCAAATGTCTAGCAATGTGAATTTTTTTGATTAATCCAACATACAAGTTGATTTTTGTTCCCATCCATCCTCTGTTTTGTGTGGACTGACTACTGTATTACAGATAAATATTGATAGAACATAATTAACACCTTTATGATTAAATGAAGAAGTCATTCCTTTAAGTAGCCTACTGATTTTGAGTCTGTAAATGTATTCCTATAACCTCCTATTTTGAGTTATAGTTGAATTCAGGCATATTTTGTATTCTTCATATGTTATGCTGTTACATTTTTTCACTTCAACTGTCTCATTCTTTATAAAGCAAGTTATCTGGCATTTTTTGAAGCTGAAAAGGATGTCTGCTAGTGTTACTTCAGGATAACTAATGATGTCTTTTTTTTCAAGTTTATTTTACTTTTTAAATTAACTAATCATCAGGAGAAAATGTTAAGATTTTTGCGTTTCATGATCCGAAGTCAACAACTTTATAAAAGTGACTTTTCATTTTGCACTCAGTTATTTTTGAGAAACAACTTTTGACAGTTTTAGGGCGCAATGCATCATTAATTCATAATTAATAATGAAAAAAGTATTGTTACATCCCTCAAGCCTGGAGCCATCTCTGTCTAAAAGAATCTATTGTGCTGCAAAAATCCACATTTTAAAGAGTCTTTTAGCCTATGTGAACAGCCTCTAGTATGATGACTTTTCTGTTAATTGTGCATCGTACCTGTAGAAACACTAGGAGTTGGACCTTCACAAAGGTTAGGTGTGAAGGTCTGAGAACAGCCTGTGGGTAAAACTGCTGTAGATATAATCTCAAGGACACTTACAGGTTATAGTCAAATAAAAAAAATATGAAGCTAGTGTAATTTCTAACAAATTAAACTGTCACATTGATTCAAAAGGAAAATTTTGTCCCTCAGTTTGGACTTTCATTCCTCCACTGGTAGTTTATCAGCTATCTCTGTTCTCTTCATTATGCTTTAAATTATAATGGGTTTGTATAAATGGTGTCTGATTCTGATCCTGACTCTTCTCCATTTTTGATCTTCAAGCATCATGTGATGCTAGGTTAATTAAACTTATCAAATGTACAGTATATAGTATGCAGCTCCAAATGCATTGAAAGTTTTTTTTTGTTTGTTTGTTTTTTTTTTTATCAAATAATATTAGTGCAGTTGTGTTTTTCTTCTAACGCAATAGCGGAAATTGCAGATTGTAAAGACATCACTAGCAGTCATCTTGGTTGTCAGTGCTGGTCCTTTGCCAGTCGTCATATTATACCTGTCTCATGCTAGATCAACACTTGACTCTCCAGTCTTTGGTTAAGTGGAGATCTGGGCCAAATGGATCTGCCAGGTCAAATGAGACATTAGCTCTCAGGAAGGCAAAGGTTTCATAAGTTTATTATAGAATGAAGATGTACTGGTGTATAAGACTGGAGTGGTCTCTAAAGATCAGGTCAACAGGGGCCACGTACAGGCCAATGTGACCTCAAGTGGTCCGGACCCGTTGAATAATAACATATTAATGTCATCTCCAAACTTTTCTCTATGTTTAATTATATTATGAAAGTGTTTACATCTACAAACTATCATTCAAAAAAAAATGTGAGTAATAAGAACAACCATGAACAACCTGAAATTTCTTAAGAAAAATAAGTGCAATTTTAACAATATTATGTCTCAGTTTATCACACAAACATTTATCAATCGGTGTAATATTGCTAAAACTGCACTTTCTTCTCTTAAGACTTTTCACATTGTTCACATTTGTTCAGGTTATTCATGTTTTTCATGAAAGGATAGTTTGCATACAGTATGCAAATATTTTCATGGAATTTTACTTTTTTTTTTTTTTACACTAAAACAAACAATTTATAGGTTATTATGACAATACTTTAATGGTCCTATCCACTTGAGATGGAATTGAGCTGAAAGTGGCCCCTGAACTAAAATAACAGACATCTTTATTATAATTTTAGCATTTAATTAATTAATTCACCCCACAGGCCTGATTGGACCCTTTGGCGGGCTGGTTCTGGCCCACGGGCCATATGTTTGACACCCCTGCTCTATAAAGAGGCTATCTGGAAGATCACAGACGCTGGCAGGTGCAAATGATTTCACATAGCTTTCTGCATAAAAATACAATGAAAACTGCATATTGTAAACAGCTGCCGTGTAATTGTTTGCATGGTGGCATTAGTGTAATTAATATCCACATACGCAGACAATTACAGGAATTAGCATGTAACATACAAGAGCTCCAGTGAATATGTGAATTTGAATGCATCATTCTGTTTCTACATTTATATGAGCTTTTATGAAGACGGTGCACATTACACAACACCTGCATGCCTTTAATTGGTCTCTGCTGCTCTACAACTACTTCTTATGATCTTGTGGGGGGGGTGTATTTTAAGTATTATTAACCTTATTTAAGGTCAATGCAGAGATATCAGGAAATAAGGGGCCTTGACCACTCTGCAGCCCTTTGCCATCATTCTTTACATGTACGCAACTGTATGGTTCCCTGCAAAATATTTTATTATCTCCTGTTAAGAAGGTTATGTTTTCACTACTGTTTTGTCTCTCTGTGGCCAGGGTTATGCAAAAACAACTACACAGATTTTTCCAAAACTTGGGGGTAGGGTAAGGCATGAGCCAAGGGTGACTCATGCAAATTTGGAGCTGACATAGCTTTTCTGTCAAGTGCACTTCTAGTTTATTTTATTTTACTTTAGTCAGGAGTTCCCATAGAGATAAGAAATATCTTCTGCTAATAATAGCAGAATTCATTTGCTTGAAGAGACTGACATCTGTGCTAACAGAGTCTCAAGATTTAAAGAAAAACTAATGCAACATGGGAAAAAAGTTGCTTTCAAGATCATGAAAGAACAACTGAGTGTATCTTATAGTGAAACATAATTATGTAGGTTCTTGTTAAAAGCTTATAATTGGACTGTCAACCAAACAAAACATGACTATGAAATAATCTATGAAAATATAACAACCATTCATTTTCTGAACTGCTTAATTCTCAGGGGGTGCTGGAGCCTATCCCGACCACCAACGACCAACAGGTGAAGGTGGAGTTCACCCTGGATGTGTCACCAACACACATTTAGAGACATTATATACTGTATATATAAGATCAGAATAGGTATGCATTAAAAAATAATAAAGCACAATTGTATAAACGAAGAAGACACAAGTGAACTCTTTTTACACTTTATTGTGTATATATAGATATATATACATATACATACATATGTATATGTATATATATATGTAAAACTACAAAAGTAAGACTGTTTCAAATTCATAGACCGCTGTCCATTTATCTCATATACTATATATATCTATTTATATATATATATACAGATATATATATATAAATTATCTACAGTCCATACTTTGATCCCAATACAGTGATCAGCTGATAGTTTCTTTCTCTCTGTTTGTATCCTCTATTGCATAGAAAAAGGCACAGCTCTGAGGTCTGTGAAAAAAATACAGCCTCCGTAGAGGGAATCAGCCTCGACTGCAGTACATCTTTCCCGGCGAGTCAAACAGCCGCACACTTGGACAGCGCTAAAACAGATTCGGTAACAAACACTGATCAAAAAGTCTCAGGAGCTTGAATGTTGTTCATACTATGTACATTACTTTTGGCATTGAAGCGTCTATGACAGGCTTTGGAGTCTTGACATCTGAATGTTGGGTTGTTGAGTATTGCTGCATGAACTGTACGCCTTGAACTGGAAACTGATGACAATAACAATAGTACAAAAAGATGTAAAAAGTTGTGGCCGCCACCCCACAAAAATCAATAACAACAAACAAACAAATGAACAAAAATAATATAACTACCAATGTATATAAAAAAAATGGCTTCCACCCATAATTCAGCCCTCAGATACATTCCTATCTGAAGCGGAGTACATTCCTACCACACATTCTGTACACACATTTACAATCCAAATGTTCACTTCACATCAAAAATAAATATATTTACAAAGAAAAGGAAAACAATATGAATAAATAACTTCATTGACAAAAAACAAGCACTCCAAAATTCAAACATAGTGAAAGAAACAAGACGCAGTCATCGACAAACGGTATAAGTTTGTGCTGCTATCTGCTCGGCTCACACTCTGCTATGAATTCAGTTAAAATGCTTTACATTTAAGGTCAAACCCACGTCGGGGACTGATCACCTTCCATTGGAACATATTTGAACATCACCCCCGGCCTCGTGGCTGATGACTAACACAGTAAGCTGAGTCACACTGAATTCTGTCCCATTAACAACTACCGAGTCCCACCAATGGGGAGCGCTGCTACAAATACCATTAACATGCCAGTTTACACCGCAGCAGTGCTGGGTTGGCAGGTGTGTGTGTTCAGGGCTGCTTTTTATTTGCAGAAAAACTGTTTACAAAGACAGAAAATGGCCTTTTAATATTATTGGTTGTGGAACATCTATGCAGTGGCTACTTTGGGTGAAAGGAAAGCTTTGCCTTTTTGACGAATACAAGCATCTTGACGAGCCCCAATACACACCAGTACACAGTTTCAATACTGGACTACACAGCTGGTCCTGAAATAAACTGACTTGTGAAAAATAACAAATGTACAGTAGGGTGTCCGGTCTGGATTTTCCCAAACGGTTGAAATTGTGTCACCTCACTGTATTGTGGTTCTGTAACTTAAACCAGTAAACTAGTGTGGCTTCAGCACCAACAGAAAGATGCTAGGTCGATGGAATTTCTTATGTGTCTAGTGCAGAATGCCCTTGTTATTATCAGTTCAATTCATCAATTTATCTAACTCACAATGGGCAATATCTAAGGCCTTGTTCAGACTGCAGATTGTTTCCTTTTAACGTATGCGGATCCAATCCAGGAAGTCCAGAAGGAGGGCAAATAAAAAACTAACTCAAATGAGATTTTTTTGCAAAATTGGATCCAAAACCCCATTTGTGGTTCCAGTCAGATTTTTACAGATGAATTTCAGCCCAGACACTCAAAGCAGCTCAAATCAGAGTTCAGCATCTTCTGTGTCACTCAAAACGTGGCACGAGATGAAGAGTGAAGGAGATGCTGAGCAGAATCAGTGCTCCTAATACCAGAGCCCTATGGAGACAACATGGAGGACAACAGTATGTGGCACTTGGTGACTTGAAAACGGGACTTTTTGGATGGACGGCCAATTCTTATGCATCCACGATGAGCAGCAGAGTAGATACTGATGCTTTTTAATTACAATGCCAGTAATCATCATGTTGGAATTTTGGAGCAACATTTGCCAAATTATGAGGAGTGATGGTTGAGCTAATGCTAAGCTCTAGTTTACTGGTCCAGTACAATGCAACTCATGTGTAACTAATTTAAGTAAGCTTTTTGATGGTGATGTTAGTATAACCTATCGGTAACAACTACATTCAAGCTGTCTGTCAGGGAAATATACATTGTATTCAATATACAGAAGCTGAGTTTGGCAGGTGAGCGAGCTATCAATAAAAGCTCAACCTCAAACCCCTCTAAAAATTTCAAGATAAACCACCACAATGAGGGTCTCTGAGAGTACTATGAGACCAGAATGACCCGTGGAAAAAGTAACCGCCTTAGTTTAGTTCAGTCTATGGGGGCCAGTGAAGATGTAGCAGCTGTGAGTAGGATTACTCTTAAGACACTTCTCCTTAGTCTGGATGCATAAATCTGATCTGATCATATGAAATACCAGAGCAGACAGTCTGTCTTAAAGATCTGAGTGGAGAAACAAGTCTGATTTGCCTGCAGTCTGAACAAAGCTGAAGTATAAGCCATATGCACTGATTAGCAAAAATCCAAGAGCAGCAACACTTTCTGATCAAACCTACGACTTGTGAATCATGGTGACTCTCAAATGATCAAATAAAACATTAACTTGGTTATTGTTTTAAATGCTGTAAAGGGGACAAATACATTGACAGAATACACATCTGCAGAGACAGCATTAGATGGATGAACTGAGTATTCCTGTTCTGTTGCAAACTGTTCAACAGTGTGTGTGTGTGTGTGTATTCTGCTAGGAGAAAATGTACAGGAATCCTCATGTAACCCTTAACCATTAGTTCTATGTCAATCAGATTTCTGTACCAAGAGCCAAACACAGTGGCCCGTGCAGGGGAGTAGTGCCTTAAAACAACACAGTCCTTTGCATGGTTGCAGTATCACGTTAACACAGGGTCTGGCTGTCCAAGTTCCACATTCGAATGATTTACACAACTGTTTTAGCTCCCCCACGTTGCTTAAATCACAAATGAGCTTTGGGGTTGACCTCAAAGATGCACTGCACAATACACAAAAGTATGCAGGACCTTCAGATATGGCATAAAGGGCTCCTATTTTAAACACGAGTAAACACACACTGCAAATATGGGGGCTACGCAATACTGTAAAGCTGTGCTGTAATTTGTGTCACTCATGTTACTAATTCTGTGCGAAGAAAAACCCCACAAATGGCAAGGCATTTCTTATTAAATATTCAACTTTCTGAGAAGTCGTGTTTGTAGCGCACAGAGGGTAACAGCTTTTTTGAGTCATGCATGGCCAAATTCAATAGACTTCAACGAAAAATCCCATGTGCTCAGAAAACAGAGTCTCTGCTTAGGTTGAACTTTTCACATTATCTCCACCCGAATGGTGACGCCGCCGCCACTTCCAATGTAAACACGTCCAGCCTTCCTGTGGGTGTAGCTCATTTGAATTCTGCTGCAACTGTATCATGATAACTAGGCCGTATGACTAAGCCAATGTAAAACAGCATCCAGCACAGTTATGTCCTCATGACAGGGAAAGACCTGAACTGAATTCATAGACGTGGACATAAACAAACATAACTTTCTAGTAAAACAAACATATGAGTCGACCCAGGGATATTATTTTAGAGCTAGTCCCGAAGCGGAATTATATAGCCAAGCTAATATTGTAAAAATGACGTAAATTCCCCGTAAAACCTTTTTATGCTTGCTTTACAAATAAAACATAGCGTCTGTAATAAGATAGAGATTAAATAATTATTATTTGATCATGTGACATTACCTTTCTTAATAATAGTTTTAATACAATACAATAAATTAAAAAACATGAAAGATTGGCCTATCTCGGCCACAAAAGTGAAGGAACTAAAAGAAGAAAAAAAAATACTGTAAAAACAGGAATTGAATAAGTGGTCATTTTGAAAGGCACTCATCTGCTAAAAGCAATGAATTCAGTGTGTGTCTGTGTTCACTTGTATTTCTATACCTGTAAGGAGCAAATGTCCTCACAAAGTTAGAATGATTGCAAAAATCCTGTTGTCCAAATGAGGACGATTTGACATTTTCTTCTATTTTCATTGACGTTTTATGGGTTAAGGCTTAGGTTCAGGCAAAAGATCAGACCTTGTTTTAATTTAAAGTAGGACCAGGGAATGAAAGTCATAAATGAAGGTCTTCACAAGTATAGAAATACAACTCTCTGTGTGACTTTGTTTCCCGGTTACTTCATTTCCATATCTGGAAAGACGAGCACAGTGCATGCACAGTGTTGTGTAGTAGTAGTAGTTGTCATAGTAGTACTAATTGACATCACAATTGATGTTTACAATTACCGACCTTAAAGAGTTTCGTTTTTTTAACAAAAATAAAAACAACAACCAGGAAAACCCCCCCCCCAAAAAATCTACCCCAACTTTTCTTTCCAGTCTGTTTTTCTGGATGAAATTTTGGGAGGCGGTGGCCAATCACGAGCCCACTAACACCTCCATGATGTGGTCCAGTTCTGTCAGATCAATTTTAAAAGGCTGATTGGCTGAAACCTGCGGGGCGGGGCCGCTATACGGTGACGCCAACGATTTGAGGAGGTCATCCGCCGTCACTACTGGTGACAGTTTGGAGAGGCCGCCGCCGGCCGTCACACCTACAGCCCCCGCTGTTGTGCACGGGTCAAAGTCATACATGGATGTGTCGATGTCTGCAAATAGGACATCGTCCAGCGCCAAATCTGAAAGAAACCCAGAGGGCGAGGAGGTGGAGGGAGGGGAAGTAGTAGAGGGGGAAATGTCTGCGAGGCCACCGGGAGGCAGTGTGGGCAGGGTGTCCATCAGCCGGAGCTCGGCACAGCGGCCTTCTACTTGCAAGACGCTAGCTGCCTCTGGTTTAGCACCCGTGGTCCTGCAGTCTCTGGGTGGGCCCGTGGGTGATGGCGACAGTGGGACTAGGTTGGGGGAGTGGGCGAGTGGCGTGGGAGCTGGGGAGGTAGTCACGGTCGTAATATTAGCTGCTGCTGTCCTTGTTATGGCTGGGGGAGGACCCAACTCCATGTCACTCAAAGAGGAGGGAAAACCGTCGGAGGCAGGCACGTGGACCCGAGGGGACACCTGGCTCAGGAGGGCTGATGGCAGCGTGGGAGGAGGCTGCACCGGGGGAGGCGACAGAGGAGGAGTGGGCGGGGATGGAGTGCAAAAGGCTGAATCTCCTCCATCCTCCTCCAGTAAAGAGGCCGGAGTGAGGCAGGCTTCCAGAGGGTTGGGGCCGTCCTCTGCAGGGACAGAGCAGGCCTGGGATGTCTGGCAGGTGGGAGGCACCAGTGGGTGGGGTGAAGGCGGCGGAGCGATCACTGGCATCAGCAATGCAGAAGGCTGGGATACCTGGGCCGTCGCAGTCGCTGACAACACACCAAAGGAGGGCGGTGCCTCGCGGAAGCCCTCGTCCATGGGGTCGTCAGGCGGCGGCGAGGGAGGCAGGAGCAGTGGCCGCAGGGAGCCCTCCTGCTTGAGTTCGTCCTGAATGCGCCGCAGCATGTTATTGATGAGGACACGGCGCTCCAGGCTGGGCTCGCCGAGCGGCCGCTGGCTGTACAGCTTCATCAGAGAGATGTTGAAGATGGTCTGCCGCTGTAGGGTGTACGACACCTTGGACAGGCCCTCCGGACCCAGGCTTAGCCCCCCTCCCGCCACCGACGCCTCCAGCGTTTTGCCTTCCAGCCCCTCTTCATCCTCGTCCAGCTTCCGCTTCGCACCTTTACCGAACATATATCTAGAAAATAAAAAAAACAGAAAGACAGGACTCAGTACACAAACTGTTATGTTCATTTTTCAGTCGATCAGACATGTGATGGTGACTAGACCTACATCATATCAGTGTAATCAAATCAAATAAACATTAGAGTGGTATTCATATGCCACAAGAAATGCAAAATATCATACTTTCTATGCTTTTTTGATATTGATGCTGCTTACTGTATGTTTGTACAACTGTTCATGATGCTTACTGGGGTGGAATTCCTTAAAGAAGCCTCCAGGGTTTTTTTTTAATCTAACCTGCACAACCTGCATCTTAATATTTCCTTTCTGCACTGCTGTAATGTGCTCTATGTGCAAATTGATGAATATGAAAATATCAAACACCAAATTCATTCAGTACTTGGATTGTTAGTCTTGTAGTTTTATTTTACAGGTTACTTCCTGGTTCCTACAGAAAAGTGATCACACACTCTGATGTGGTAAACACCTCAAAACAGCTATGACGCTCCAGTTACCTAACATGTGGTCTTTGAGGGGGTTTGATCTGAGTCCAGTAGCGCTATTGAATCTCAACATAAAACTGTCAAACTGTCACCGGTTTTCATACCGCGGAAACCCATTTTTCATGTTCGTCAGTGAAGTTCGCAGCTTAGCCGTGGTGATTCAAGAAGCTGCTTAAACACAGCGAGCTTACCGCAACAGGGGATTTAAAGAAACATACGTTGAAACCGAGTGCAGCTGCAACGGGAGCCTCACCACTGCATACTGTAGCACGCACACAGAAAGACACAGGCACACACTAAGTTATGTAATAGCAGCGTTCCCTGCTGTACCACAGGATCATAGGCCAGATTTAAAGCCCAACCCCCCTCCATCCTCCCTCCTCCTCCTCCTCGTGCCGTATTAGAATAGCACATTGAGTTACTTAGTGAGGGGGTGGGGCAGGGTGGGGGGTGAGAGACATACAGTAGGAGAGGAGAGGGAAAAAGGAGATAAAACCACAGAGCACTGCCTAAACTTATATAAAGCTGACAGTTTTATAGATATATTTGTGTTATTTATCTACCTGTGCATGTTTTACAATAATAGTGACATGGAAGCAGCAGGAAATCTGTACAAGAGCAAAATGAAAGCAAGCAAGCAAGCAAGACAGATGAAGTGAAAAATAAAAAGGCAAAAGAAAAGAAAAGAAAGACGGCGAGGAAGGAAGAAAAAGAAATCAGGCATCGCTGCAGTGTGTTTGAGTCTAATCCAGGCTGACAGGCTCATGCAGCCAGTCACTGTCTACACGCACTGCGCATGCGCCGCCTCACACAGACACCCACAAAACACACACACATACAACCACACACACAGGAAGTGTGAGCTGCAGGCCCAGTCACCACGACTGGTTGGTTGCCATGACAAACAGAGTCAGCTGGGAATTCACCCAAAGAGATGACAAAGAATGGGATGGGGGAGAGACAGAGGAGGAGGGGGA
>JAPQRQ010000008.1:7361434-7371569 GCA_037367365.1 Apogon talboti
GACCCAATCTCTCTCTCTCACACACACACACACACACACACACACACACACACACACACACACACACACACACACACTGTTACAACCTAAGCATGATTTTTGGTGTCTTCATGATCTGTTTTCTCTCACTCTCTGACACACTTGGACGAAGCCGTAGAGTTCATCTGTTCATCTGTTCATCTTCCAGCCCTCCGTTACCAATGTTGGGAGTAACGCATTATAAAAATAATCCATTACAGTAACGGATTACTTTTTTCTGTAACACTAAGGCATTACTAATCAATTTTCAGTAATATTTTACTCGGTACATGTTCAATAGGTAACCCCTAACCCTTGCGTAACAACACACTTTTCGCCCAGAATTTAATTGCTGAACAAAAAAAAAAAAAAACAGCAAGACCGCTAGACCTTAAAGAATCAAAAAAGCAGCAGGACAGTTCTATTTCCTGTTGGTGTTCAGCCAATAGGTGAAGATGACAGAAGACAGTACAATGGCAACATGGACATATGCTCATTACTAACCCTAACACTGCTTTACAGAAGCTAGTTAGCATGATCCCTGTGATTAGTAATGACAAAGTATCAACAAGTGTGTGTGTGTGTGTGTGTGTGGGGGGGGGGGGGGCATGCGCCATTTACGACAAGAGTCTGTATGTAACTCAAAAGTAATACAGGAGTCATGTAACGCATTACAGTTCTGAGACAGTAATATTGTAAGGTAAAGAATTACTATTAAATAACTACTAACAAGTAATCTGTAGTGGATTACAGTTTGGAAGTAACTTGCACAACAGTGCCTGTTACACATCTCACTACCTTCCTTTCTTCTTTGATTAAGACTTCAAACCCTTTGTAAATGCCTTGACTCATGCACCTTGAAAAGGGGAAGTACAAGTAAGCACAGCACCTCTGACTCCCGCAGTGGTGACGTTTTACTCAAATATGCAGCCCTCACTAGTGGTTTCTCGTCATGTCGGTGATCTAAACATCTCACCGTCATGAAATGCAGTCAACAACATCATATGCTTTGCTGCATTTCCAGTTTTCCCACTCTCTTGTCTAAAATGCATTTATATTCTAGACGGGAACCTTGATTACATGTCCTCCCTCTTCATCATCTCCATCTATTTCAGACAAAACAAACACAAAACACACACAAATATTCCATCCTAATAACTTTTATCTCTTGATTAATGCAAGATATCAATCAGTTTTAATGGTCATAGCTTAATTATATCAGTAAATCAAGATTAGAAATGGTGTGTTTTAATTTTTATGTCCATTATCCAAATATCACAGTGTAATTATGTTTTTATCTCAACATATTAAACATTGTTATCTTGTGGTGATGGGCTCAAATCAGCTTCTGAACTTTTATCCAGACTAGATTGATTACAGACAATGGTCTAATTACATCTGGGACAACAGTTTGAGACTAATTTGTCATCCAAGCACAATTTGAGAGTGAATTTGAGATATTATTATTGATATTAGGATGATTATCCTGAGACTGACTTCATTGTAAAAGTAAAAGTTTGATTGAATGGGTCTGATTACCGGACTGAACTGACTCAGCTTTCATTCACAAAAACATATGTCAGAACAAGTATTTAGATCCTTTAGTTATGACTAATATCGTATTACAGTATATGATATTATCATGCTACATTACTAGTATAGTATGCATAGTAAGAGTCCTGAAGTTCTCCCAAAGACGCCAATGTATTGGAACTGAACTTATTTACACCAACGGGCCAAGACATTTATTGACCAGTAGAGGCAGTAGTGAGTCACTCTGCTCATCTGCCATGGTGAAGAAAACTAACACCACACGCCTTTGACCAAGGCATCAGAAAGTCAAAGAAAGTGATAAAGTGACAAAAGCTAGAAACATTGGACACAGCTCTAAATGAAAAGAATGGAGTTTGATGTTGTGATGGTAGCGTTTCTTCTACACAGGTGAGTTTAATTACAAGGCTTATGAAGGTATAAAGTTATTATGTGATGTTATTATCTTTGCTAAGTTGCCATTTGTTGATCCACGGTTCAGAATAAACTGTGACAGTTCTAATCTTGTTTAGACGATTCCAAACAGATATTCAGTGCAGCTATTGACAACACAAACCGTAGATAAAATAAAATTGAAGTGATTTGTGGTTTTATTGTGGCTGTTTTCAGTCTAAAAATAGAGCTAAGCTAACAGCGCTATAATGTAAACTATCAGCTGATGCAGCATATGAAGATTATCAGACAGTGTTTTTTTGATGGAATGTTAAAATAAATGGTTAGGAGATTTTTTGAAGAAGAAGAAAATGTGTTAATATGATAATATAGATGTGCGTACACAATCAGCTTTATACTTTATTCAGTGAGTGATGCAGTCTGTGGATGCATAGCATTGATTCGTTGGTGGTTCTGGGCCTAAGTGTGTTCTGGTACGTGACTTCTCCCTGCTGTTGAGAGTTTGGAATATAAATACTACATGTAATCCCTTCAAAATAAGTAAAATTAAAGTTGTTACTGTGCAGCAAAAGACTCCCTGTCAGTGTTTTACTGATATTCTCTTGTAGTCATGTGCATCTCACTGCTGCAGATGTTTAAGCTCATTTTAACTACTTTACCGTCGACTACTTTAATCTACATCTCTAAAAATGCAGCTTTTCATGAGCTCACTTTGAGGGTCCGGATTTCTGTGAAGCACTGATGTGTCGGTGGAGAGATTACAAAAAACACCTGCTCCTTTTCACCCTTTCTTTTTGGCATGCCGTTCGATTAAATCAGCACACCTCTGGCTGCTGTGAATGCAGACATCTGTTCACAGCGCACAAACAGCATCAACAACGGCTCAATTTTGTATCTGCCTGTTTCGAAGTTAAGATACCAAAATAACATGACAGTCCGTGGTACCAGAACCTGTACAACTACTAATAACACCAACAAAGAACCAGACTTGTTTGGAGGCTGGTTTTCTACATCACTGTGCTCACAAAGGCATAGTGCAGTGACTTTACTTTGGCCGAACTCATAGTAGGACAGCTTAAAGGTTCACTATGGGAGACTGGAGTGTACTCATGTGCTTATGTAAAGTCTGTTTGGTACTGGCTAACTAACTGCATGTCCAAACTAACAACGATGACTCTGGTATTTTACCCTGCAGCCAAAAATACCACCTAATAATAAGTTTCTGGATGCTCAGACTGTACAGTTACATTATTTTAACATCTATTTTCAGGCATTTATACAACTTAAAACCTTTTAAACCTCCACAAACTAATAATAAAATATCCATTCTGACCTTTTTTGCCGTTGTAGGTGTCCTGTCAGCAGGTTTACGGGTATCTCTTTTACAGTATCATTGTTGTCTAAAGGGAAAAGGCTTTTATGGGCTGATTTTTTTCATTGCAGCCCCACAAGGGTCCACTAGTGGCATTAACCCCACAGCTGAGTGGCAGTTCCATATTCAGATCTAATCATACATCCACAGTTTTTTCTGCTCTTTATGACTGCAAGATTGCACAACAATAAGAGTAAACATGCAGTCAGATTCTGGGAATGACAGATTTCAGGCAGAACAAAAAAGTCATGTGACTTAAATCAGACTTAAGTCACAATTCTTAGGGCTTGAGACTGACTTGATTAACACTGACAAAACTCTTGATTTAATTTAAGCCGTATTAGTATGGGACTCAAGTACTTTGTAATAATCACAGAGGTCATCTGTGGTCTTAACCTGGTGCAAATCAGCCATGTCTGTGATTTGTAAAGTAAAAACTTCATCACAGATCATGTAGCCTATTTCAGCAAAGACAAACGTCCAGTGATATCATTAGCCCCGTGCAAATCATCATCTTTGTAATTAAAGCAGCATATGCCACATTCTTTATTTCAGCCTATTTCCTGGTTTAAGATAATGGAGGCAGCACTGGTGATGATAAATGAAAGTTTTAAGTGTTTTAGGTGGAAATTCAAGTCCCACTATAACAGGGGTGGCCAACTCCGGTCCTCGAGAGCTGGTGTCCTGCATGTTTTAGACATTTCCCTCTTCCAGCACACCTGGTTCAATTAATGATCAGCTCATCACCAAGCTCTGCGGAAGCCTGATAACGATGTAATGGCGTCCAGGTGTGCTGGAAGAGGGGAAATATCTAAAACATGCAGGACACCGGCTCTCGAGGACCGGAGTTGGCCACCCCTGCACTATAAGAGATTAATATTTACTAAAAGAGCAAATGTAAGTCTTTCAGAGGGATCTCAAAAACTGGTGAGATGGATTAACATGTATAGTAAGGAGGATTTTTCATTCTTTTAACCCTACCCTTGACATTAGAACCAGGGAATATTATTAGTGAATTTGATTTAAAAAAAAACCAAAAAAAAAATGGATGGCACGTCAATCTCCATAGAGCAGCCTTCAATCAAAATAAAACACATAGAAGGAATGAAGACTCCGCAGACTACTAAAAAATCCCCACTCACCGATATTATTCATTTCATTTGTAACTGATAGCTCATTCATTCAGATCATCAGAAGTTCATATGACTTGACTCGTCACTTCCTCGACCTGAACAACGACTTGACTTGTCTTGCTTGGCTTTTAGCGCGGACTCCGCTCGGCTCGGTCGATTTTCACCACAGAAACTTAAAGGTTAACATGTGACCTACTCCTACTTTCCAGTATACATTTGTGTACATGAACATTTAACGGATACTGTGATAATAAACATACATAATGTCATATGAAGGTAACAGTGGCACTATTTTATGGTGCTAAAACCTGATATATCTTTGTGTACAACCAACATTCTTTAATCATCCATTCATTTTCTATGTAAGTCTATCAGTATAGTAAATGACCTTACTCTTGGGCACATAAGACTAAGACACTTTCTGTATTTTTCCTTTAATTTGTCACCCATCTGCATGTGTTCTAACACGTCTGGAGCAGATACTTGTCCTCTAAAGGAACCACTGGGTTTCAGGCTAAATAGCACATTATACTATAGCATAAAGAAGTCAGTATTGAGAGAAGAAGTAAAGCACTGTGGGTTTTGGTCTCTGTTAAACCACCGTATCTGTAAAAGATCTTGAATATAAATCACCATAATATAGTACAAATATTTCTTCCTCCACAGAATGACTACCTTGACTATAAAGCCCTCCTTGTTCCGTGCGTAGACGGAGAATTTAAGGAGATATGTCTATAAATAGAAAATAGCTGGGGCGCTCCAAACAAAACTTTTCATCTTGCGGGAGGAGGACTTGGGCTTTGACTAAGAACATGGACGAGAGAACGAGGCAGAAAGACAGTGGAAAGACAGCGAGAGAGGGGGAGAAGGAGGGAGGTGTGTTTACTCATGGCTGTGTGACGCCTCCAGTGTCAGGTGACTTACAGGAAAGAAGTTGTTGTTCTCTTTCTCTCTCTTGCCGCTGCTCTGACTCTGTTTCTTTTGCGTCCTTTTACTTTTTTTCTGCGTTTCATAACTTCTCAAATGTTGCCCTCTTTCTTCTCACTGACTCTGCTGACATGTTGTTTATCAGACTATATAATTAGAACACAAAATGTCACACACAGGCAAATCAGTCATGGTTTAAATGTTACAACAATGAACACTTTGGTTCTTGTAAAAGTACAAATAGATTTGCGTGTATGTTGCATCTTAGATGTTTTAAGTTGGGCTCATTTTAACTGTTGGCAATTTAATCTACAGCAAAACATCATTTAATACCTGTAAGCTCATCATATGTTTGTAGCATCATTGGCTTGGCACAAGAACCAAGAATGTCAACTTTTCATGAGTAAGAAAAACAGGATGCTTTTAGCTTTTTGACAATGCATTTTCAGTGAATTTTAACAAGTGTGTTTAGTTTAAGAAGAGGAGAATTTTCTGGGTGTTGGATGATTTTAATGTTTTTTGGGGGGGTTTTTTTAATAATGAAAAAAAATCAGTAATTGGTGTAGGTGTTAACAACAGAGACCTGTAATATGAACCAACTACACCCTACTTGTTGTAAGAAGACAAAACAGTTGTTCAACCCTGGTTGTTGATGTAAGCTACCTCAATTTCTCAGTTGCTTTCATCCATGATAAAGACCTGTAAAGTCATTTCTATGTAGGAACAGGTCAGGTTTACCTCAAAAATACATGTAGCTACTTCTGACTTCTACCATTAAATATAATATAAGGTTCCACGTCTAATTGGACTCTCATGCTAATGCTAGACACTATGTGTGTGTGTGCGCCTGTGTATCATGGTAAAATGCAGAGACCGAATTTCCCTACAGGGATAATAAAGCGAGTTAACCTTTAAGTAATTTTTTGATCCTGTTTTAATTATGCCAACCATTTACACATATGACATTTGTTGACACTTAAAAGTCACAGAGGTCATATCATCATAACTGTCTCTCTCCACAATCTGTTCAGAGTCGCTGAAGATGTCTCTGCAGTTTCACCATGGGTTCAAAATGAGTTCACCTTTAATCTTCATCTTGCATAATGAATCAATGTTAAATGTTTGTCTGAAAGTCCTGAGTAAAAGTAGATTTTTCATTGAAAAGGAGAATAGATTAGAACAGAGAGCAAATTCTTAAGTACAACGCTGACTGTATGACTTTGCAGTTCGTCCACGCTTGTAAAGACATTATGAGAGTCTGTAATAAGGATCTTAGACATACAGTGGTTTGTTGTATGTTTTAATGGCTTTTGGCTTGGGGCTGTTTAGAAAGGTTTACAGTGAACCTTTAATATGTGTATGTGTGTGTACCCATCCATAGCAGGCTGGTGAGTGTGACACATTCCAGTGGGACAACTCAACGATAGTCTAGCAGTAGATGGGACACAGATACCTCTGTCTGCTGAGGAAAAACTCAACAAAAACACATTGATGCTGGAGAATTTAGTTCCCACAATCGCTACAGTGCCACTGCCAGAAATGT
This sequence comes from Apogon talboti, assembly GCA_037367365.1. NCBI lineage: Eukaryota > Metazoa > Chordata > Actinopteri > Kurtiformes > Apogonidae > Apogon > Apogon talboti. Next base: position 7,368,372 of record JAPQRQ010000008.1, read on the forward strand.
TGGGGTTGTTTTTATTTTTATTTTTTTCCACAATTTGGGTCACAGGTTAACTCCACATTGAGCGGTCAGAGACAAGGGACAGCTGTAGTGTTACATTATTAGAAATTATTGTATTGGCATTATCAGTGGAAACAGGCACAACAGCTGTAGAGAACATGCAAGTGTGCGTTTGTGCATCCCTTCCCTCTCTTCTGCATACCTTAGCTGCCCTGCCTCTAACAATAAATTCTGCAGCGTTTTTAAAAAGTGCACTTCAAGTCAAACCCAACTGCAGTGAAAACTCTGCGGAGAGAGATACCGTAGCTGAAAACAGGAAGGTCATTAATCTTCTAGAGAAAGCGAGCCGACTCACAAGTCATGGCACAAGGAAGCAGCCGCAGCGGTTCAGATTTAGAGACTAGCAGCCAGCAACTACAGTTTAGCTGGTTATCCGTCTTTCTCTCTCAGATTTTCCACCCCCGAGCAGCTTCATTTCACTAACCCTTCTGTCCCTTCAGAGAGCTATTCTTTCCCCTCTGGCATCGCTTTTTTGTATCTGGGATACCATGTAAAAAAAAAAAAAAGTAAAAAAAAATTGCAAGAAATGAAAGGAAACTGCATATTGGAACGATCAGCGGTCAGCTTGTTGCAGGAGGTAGAGCCTCTCTACAGACCTGCACGCACCAGACTCAGATTTAAATGCAAATAAACTCAAGTTATGATTGATTTCTACTATTATTTTTACTCATAGTTTGTCATTTCACAAAACTGAATTGAAGACCGGCTGCTGCGTTCTTGTATATTCCTTCATATGACCACGGTGAGCTAAAGGCCTGCAGAAAATGAAAGCAGAAAAGACAAACAGTGCTGACCAAACAGTTCTTGAGTTCTCCATATGGTTCATTACATACTTTCATGTGTAATTACATTTTATAGTCGACGTTGGCTATAAGCAACATGAGAGGTTACATATATACTGTAGCTACTGTAGATACAGGAGAATAAAGGCGTATAATCCAGAATAATACTGTATTTTTCTCTTTGATGGGACCCATTTCACCATTTGTCCTTAACTTTGTTTAATTAATTGCATTTCTTTTATTTATTATTTATTTCCACACCTCTAACCTAAGATAAATGTCTTTGTTTTTCTTTAATAAGTGATAAAGTTATAGGTTATTTAGAATAGCTTCAGGTGCTGCTTATCATTGAGCAGAGATAAAAAAATTTTTGTCTATATAAAAATAGGTGTCCATGTAGATTTGCTTTATTCTATTTATGATCAGAAGTTGATGAAATGAATCATTGTTCCAGAAAATTAAACATGGATCATGGACAAAGCAAGCATTATTGAGTCTCATAATACTGTAACAGTAGGATCACTACAAAATGTAATGCAAGGTAAATTATTATATATTTGTAGTATTTTTTTTTCTTTTTTCCTGTAATTATTAGTTTCTGCACCACAGTTGTTAGTGATGGTTAACTCCCACTGTTAGCCCTTAAAGCGTGTAGGCCAAAGGATACAACATAATCAGAGCCAACGGGTCACTGATGCAGCAATAAGAACACAATCTCGTCTGCCTCCCACCACTTTGTCTAATGGAGACCACACTAGAAACACCTCTGCGGGGGAATGAGTTGAAGTGTTTGCCTGCTAGGACTGCAACTGTCTTAGTTGCATTCAACCATGATGCCAGCCACGCTGATTTCTAAGTACACGTCTCAGGTCGGGTTGTCTGGAAAAATCAGGAGTTCATCAGTGCCACTACTCTGCTGTTTTACAGATTCAACAAGGTGCCAGACAGGCTTAGAAATGCATTCAGCTACCATTAGAAAGACCATTTCCAAGCAGACCACAGATTTCAACCAAAGGGAAAGGACTGCAGCTCTTAAGTGAAGAGGTATCTGTAAGTGTAATACTGCTGATGGCCACTAGGTGCTGCCTCTAAAAAAAGTCTGGCTCCCATAGACTTGACTTAAATGGAAGTATTTAAGGTCTGCTGTGTCTTGTGGCTATGAGCTTCTGTCTTCTATCACTGACAGCTCAGTGGTAGATTTGCCTTTTAGGTTCAACTAATAAGACCAATAAATTATTTTCTCATGCAATTGTTAGCGTTAGGCATTAGCTCATCCATTTCCCCCATATGCTTCCCCCTACACTACATGCAAAAACAGTCCAAATGCAATGCAATGCAAAACTCCTGATTGAAATGGCAATTACAAAAAACAATGGGTGACATAATAGTGTGTGATTTCAACACAACTTCATTTAAAGCTGCGGGAGCTAAAATCAGGAGAAAGAAATGCCAGAACTGGAACATACACACCTTCCTTTTGCAGCTCTTTCCTCTAAGTTCAAAGTAAAACATTAGACATATAACAGCATAATGGAAAAATGGCACCAGTTTGTGCGTACAGGTCACATCTGACAGAATCTAATCAGCAATTGTTAATTGCAGCTGTCACTCACATATTTAACTCTCTAAGTACTTTAATATGCCTGCGATTAGCCAAAATCCAGCTGTCACAGCACAGATTTTTCAACCTGAAAATGCTAGAAGACAGTAGTTGCACTGGTGTCTTGACTCTCTCAGACTACTTGAATGATAATAATAATAACAATAAGCTGGAAAGTAATTATGTATATGTTTCCTAGTGCTGCTAAAACCTATAAAGCAGTGCAGGTTTAAGTCCCCAATAGTCAGCATGTCTTATATAATGAATGTTATTCATCGAATTTACAGACAATGTGCTTTAACATGACATATATTATTACCTGGAAATGAAAGGGCCTGCCTCTGGGTATAACAGTTTGGTCATATCACACAGCTCTATTTTGGTGTTTCCGTATATTAAAATAAATAAATGAATGAATGAATCATTTGTGAATTGACAAAATTTTGCAAATCAGGTTACAAGTACCCACCATTCGCGGTGCAAAAATATCACCGCTCGACTTTTGTTACAATGCACACAATTCTCTAACATGTTACATGATCACATTTCCCCTCAGAGGTGTAGTTTCCGCCACATCTCACTCCTCTGCTTCCTTTTGTTAAAATACTAGAAACCTATTCCCCTCTTCAGAGGTAATCTGATTACTGTGATCCAGTTAAACACACAGGAACCTACTTCTTCCCCTGCTGCTGCCCTCCTACGCTAGACCAGACTGGCTGAGTCAGCTCTGCTGCTCTATCACGATTCAGCCTGACACAC
>JAPQRQ010000008.1:7395102-7405461 GCA_037367365.1 Apogon talboti
CTCTCTCTCTCTCTCTCTCTCTCTCTCTCTCTCTCTGTCTTTTTCAGTCTCTCTGTCAGATTCTCCACACTGAATGCCAAATGCATTAAAAGGAGAAGGTCGGGGTGGAAAAAAAAAAAGACTCACTAACCAGCAGTTAGTGGATCTAAACTCAGAGAGAAATGCAACACCTGAACAATCACCTCTCATGCGATATGATTCTTTGTATTCGCAGGTATTGTTGGTAGAATTACAATGTTGAGCGCCATAAAACAACTGAGTCTGAGCCCCCTGTTCAAGGACACACGGCTGAAACAGAGGCTGAATCGCTTCTGTCAGAGGCCGGATTCTCCATATCGTCGTGATTTGGAACTGGATTGGCACCGCTTGTGTGGAGGGGTTTATTGAATCTTTTTTGGGACTTTATCAGTTCATTCATTGATTTCAAGTTTGAATCCAAAGTGGTTCTTGTTTGGACAGTTTGGGAACATGTGTTGTGAAATGTCTGGCCTTCATTTCAGTAGCATAAAGTACACAATTACCAAATGTAGGCCAAACTGAAACATGATAATGACAGGGAGGTGAGCTGGGGTTTCGCATCCATCCATCCATCCATCCATTTTATGAACTGCTTAGTCCTCATGAGAGTTGTGAGGGCGCTGGAGCCTACCTGTGGGAAAAGGTGGGGTACACCCTGGACATGTCAACAGTTCAGTTCCAGTACATTCAGTTGCCCCCGGTAACTCGGGCAGCCACAGTTCCATCTGTGTTCCCACGGTAATGCTACACTTGTAGGAATACACACATTCTATACAACCGTGTGACTAGAACAACATCAGCTAAACGCTAAAAAAATAAACAATTGCCAGTCAATAGAACACCACCCCAACAACAAGCACTTAAATGGGCAAATATCTAAAACAAGCTAACAGTCCAACACCAGCATATGTCATTCAGAATTTCATAAAACAAAACCAATGAGACGAACTTTACACCACTAAGTAGATCCAACAGTACAAGTATTATTTCTCTACTACTAAAACTCACTGAACAAGACATAAATGTCTCATTATGAAGCAATGATCATGAATTCTGTCTTACCTTTTGCTGTTTTCTGATTATAACTTTGTTTAAATGAATGAAGCTTCTGCTATATTGGTTAATCCATTGTTTTGGGTTACGTTGAAATGATTCCCACTGGAAACAAATGGCCCAGGGCTTAACAGGTTAAAGGTGGATGAATAAAAAAAAAACAAAAAAACAACCAAAATAGAGAACATGAAAATAACATCAATTTCGGCATCAGCCATAATGTCTTTTCACACACTGATATTGGGCAAAGATTATTACAATCAATGCATCCAAAACTGATACTGATTAGAGGTGTTGAAATTTGGGATCAAATGCTATGATACGTAATGGTTTCAACTGAGTCAGTGCCATTAAATATCAAAGTCCCTTGTCCAGCTGTATTCCTAACCATGGTTTAGGACCCTGAATGCATCCTCCTGCTGTTTGGTGGAAAACGGTGGATACTGGACGGATGCTGACTCTGTCTGCCAGAGAGGCTGCAGCGTCTGGGAACACAGACGACCATGCCACCTTAATCTGGATTAGCTGCTAAATTAGAAGCCTGGTTACTTATGTAATCCCGTTGACAAAGTTCCGGCAGCCCTATGGCCATTTGACTGCGGCTGATTCATTCAGGCTAGGTCAAAGTACAGAAATCTATCATCTTCACTCTCTTTTTAGGGTTACTACTGAGAAAAATATACAACAGCTGATGATTACACTGTTAATTCCTAAAGTGGGTATGTAGGAAACTGATCAGAGTGAAGTTAATATTCAATATATTCTGTAAATTGTTTTATTTAGTTAGGATGGTTTAGTAGTCTTCATATTATATTAATATTTATATTGTTATAATAATAAATGTGAGGCTAGGACTAGATCAGTAGTACAGATTATCTCATTGAAAGTATAAATGTCAGTTACATTATTGTTACTAGTAGAGGTTGCTAGGCTAGTAAGTTTACTTCAGTCAATTTATAGCGTCTGTCTGCCCTAAAGTGTTTGGTTTTAATCTGCATTACAGTTGCAGAATTTGTGTAATGTATTGTTTCGCTGAAAAAATGCTGATGAAAAATTACTGTAAGTCCATCAGCTGTGGGTGTGACCCGACACGTGTTTTTTAAGTGTAAAAATGTTAATTATTCCCTATAAAATTCAAATGTAGTAAAACAGGGTGCGACAATCAGATCATTAATGAATGCGCTGCAGACTACATGCTGCTTATAGCCACAAAAACATCAATGTGTTCATTTCATCTACATATTGTCAAAATATTGAATAGTTTCAGTCTAAAATGATGCAAAAAGAGCCATCACACACACAGACAGAAACCAGAAAACTATAGAGGAAAACTTACTGAATTTTATAAGATTGTGCTATGTTCTTTTTTGCAGATCACCCAGCCCCGAGTGAAGTTAAGTAATCTTTGCACAGAAACAGCCAGCTTTACTTTTATACTTTGAGTACATATCGGTTAAGTTTCATCACTACTTCTTGCTGGAATAGTGCTTTTACCACAGTCTCTGTATTTCTACTGAAGTACAGAGTGTGCAGACTTTTGCCACTTCTGCAAATTATTGATCTCCTAAGTAAATAGACATGTAATGAGCAGGATAATGTAGGGCGAGACAGTCATCACTGCAGAATAATCATTCCCTATCAATGTGTTGAGGTTTAATTAACAATAATGATTCTGTAGATTATCCCACTTATTGCATGAAACTGGGGTACATACAGGTCGCCAAGGCCAGAAAAACAACTATTCACTCGCACATGCACTAACAATTTAGAGTGACTGACTAACCTTTTAACCTGTGTATGTTTGGGCCATGGTAGGAAACCCACACAGACTTATAGACTCAACATAGAAACATTGGACAGCTCTGAGTTTAAGCATCAACAATTTTTCTCTATGACAGAAGATGAAGCTCCAGAATAAGCTATTTACAGGTAAAACTATTAACACCAAACTGTATTAAAGTACAAGTGAAAGTACTGCATTCTAAAGCAAATCTAAGTATTATCAGTAAAATATACTTAAAGCATGAAAATTCACAGGTCATTTCAACTAGCTTATAGGATTTCCCATTCCTTTTGATTTTATTTCCATGTTAACTGTCAATAATCATCACAATAAATGTCAAATCAATACTTCTTTTAAGTTAAAGGCTGATTTTTCTTCCTGAGCTGAAGAAACCAGCTACAATGATTCTTTATGGTCAGAACATGAAACATATTTCAGAAATCTAGAAGTAGAATATTTAAGCAATTCAACTTTTTACAAAAACCTGCTAATGTTGAGTAAAATCATGTAAAAACAAACTCTGAAGCATTTTATAAGCACTTCAGATGACCGAGTAAAGAAATCACCCCTAAAGACGAATTAAAATCACTTATTGCAATGATATTAATCACAATAGAAATTATATTAAGGTATTTGTCATAGATAGCTGAAGTCCCCTCCCTTTTACTGTTCCCTTTGGACCAAACTTTGGCAAAAATAATGAATGAAGGTCAATGGAGAGAGACAAATAATGATTTCATTGTGTCACCATTTACCCATATGAGGTTTATTAACATAAAAGTTAAGTTTATAAGCCAAGAAAGTAACAGTTTGAAGTAAACAATTGTAAAATAATATCTAGTTTTGCATTAAATGACTTAGTGAACTGCATCTCTTGTCGCATCATCAACACCAGTATAGCTGTTACTTTGGCATATTTTATCTCATTCTTCGAGAGCAAGGTAAAAAAGTACTAAAAGAAGTGAAAATCACTACAGTCTGATCACACTGAAGCTGCAGAGACATCTTCAGATTGCAGACAGAGAGTTATGATGATGTATAGTCTTCATATTTACATATTTTCACAGCTATATTTTCATATATATATGTTTGTATATTTAGAGTTTTATATAGTTTTCTTTTTCTGTTGTATTGATAATTTATTTCCTAATACTTTTTATTATACTTGAATGGAGGGACTATAACACCCAATAATTTCCCCCTGTGATTAATAGAGTATTCTGATTCTGATTGATGATTTTGTTTTTTAGTAAACCAGGGAATTCTCATTGAGATTTAACTGACAAACATACAGTATGTGTCAATGATGGCTGAATTTAACAGGATCAAAACATCCCCATTGACCCCCATTCATATATTTTTTGCAGTTATGTCCAACTTTAGTAGCCCAGCCCCCTGTTAGTAATGAATCGCCTGCATTAAATGTGTCCCAATACTTTTGTCTGTATAGTTTACTTTAAATACTGTTGCTACAGCAGTGCATCAAACTGTGCAGATCACAAGAACTTCTCATGAGCTCAGAGAAATATACCTGTTTTCAGCTTTATGACGATACATTTTTCCAGTGAATCCAACAGTTTTAAAAGATCTTATGTCGCTTAAGAAGGTGGAGAATACACTTCATCCACCAGTTCATCACAAACATTAAAAATCAGCATGTTTGCATATGCATGGTTTTCCCTGGAGAGGAAAAGGTGGTGAAAGTGTAAAGCTGTCAAGCGAATGGAAAAGGTGATGGAAAAACTACAATATTTGCCTTGAAGCTATAGAGAAGTGCTTCAAATGTACTTAGTTGCATTCACTCCAGTGTAATTGTGCAGATCCGTGGGGACACTGTGCTCCACTGTGCTGCAGCTCAGATCAGGATGTGTCTGTCAGTCAGTGATGGAGTGTGTGAGCTTAAAGACAACTTGGTTATATAATTCAGGCAGCAGAAGCAATAACAAGCAACAAGATACACCTCACACCCCTCTTCTGTCACATAACAACAGACTCCATGCACTTTTCCAAAGTTTTGCAATATTTAATGAACATGCAAAATAAAATCAACTTCTTTTATATTATATTGTGCCATATATTTTCATTGGAATGCAACTTAGTCAGTAATATTTCATGAATTCCATACAAACGCATCATTTTTGGTGAAACAAATAGACGCCGATTTAAAGGGCAGACTCGAAATATGATAAAAATATACGCATATCTTTTCAATGCTGGGTCTTAAATAGGAAAAATTACCAACTCGGAGTAAAATCGTTACATTTCAAGCGTGGTTTGGTGGTACACTTTCCACGCGTAATAGAATAGTGCGTAACGGGAATTCCACGCTGCGCTTTTCCTCCTGCGAAAGCGTCGGCTGGTGGAGACTTGTCCATTCATTGGCTCCATTAACTACCATTTGTTTACAGGTCAAATGTCCACTTTCTTCGGGCGTTAAATGCACTTTCTACGTGTTTCCAGTGGCACAGAGACACGCGCTTGACGGTGACCAGACGCCGATAGATGCAGAAGAGTTTAAGATGCAGTTTAAGACACTCACCCTCTGTGGCAGATCCGTCCAGCACGGTGTTAAAGTAGAAAATAAAAAGGGTCTCAAGGAACTGGATCTGCAGGTCTTCGCCACAGACAGAGAACGCCGCTGCTGTGTGAATGTGTGGTTTTTAATGGCTCTAAAACTGATGGACCGCGTACAGACTCAGTCCAACGTTTCCAATGTCACAGATCATGTAGGAACAGCCAGTCTGATGCTGCATTCACGTGTCGATACATGGATAGTAAATAAGACCCGCTGGCATGGAGCACCACTTTAGACGGTGTATATAGACTTTAGACCGCAACTGAGGTCAGATTTAACTTTGTTTTCATTCATGATTTACCTTAGAATTTATTTTATGACAACATATTCCGTTTACGTCCTACATTTTAAAACAAATATAAAAAAAGACAATAAAAAGAGGAGAACTCTCCCACTTCAGAGCAGAAGTAATCACAATATATACACAGAATTTAATATATACAGATCAAAATATTCAGTATGTGCAATATTATTGAAATATATGGAGTGAAATATACAATATGTGCAGAATAAACTTGTGAATTATTGCAGTGTATATTATTTATTGCACATGGCCAACTGGCACAAGTGTATGTATTGATTAGGGCTATTTCCATGTTGTTAAAGCAAAAAACAAGCTAATTTATTTAGTTTTAAGGGAAATTGCTCATTAGTTTGATATTGCTGTGTGCCTTCCCAAAATCAAGACAATTTTGAACCAAATGGTTGGAACAATACTTAGAAAAGATGATATCTTGGTAGATTAATTGGTGAAGATAAGATAAGATAAGATAAGATAAGATAAGATAAGATAAGATAAGATGACATAACATAACATAACATACTGCATATGCAAGATATATAAATAGAACTGTATTTTCATTATTTTCAGACAATGTTAAAAAAAGAAAATAATGTTCAGCAGCTCTGGTGTTACTGTAAATATAATATTACAGGAAGAATAATTAAAAAATATTCAGTTGAATGTAAAGTGCTTTGTAAAGTCTAAGACTGAATATCAAACTTGAAAAACATGGAAAAGGAAAAATCAGATAAAAGATGTAATAAGATACAAGCACATTGGTAGTTTAGGCTTTTGTGAGTTGGTGCTAAATCGAAATACAGTAGACTCAATGAAAAAAGAGGTAATAAGATGAAGATGATAGAAAAGACACACCAGAATCTACAGGAAAAAGCATCATAATGTGTCGAATCCTGTAGCTGACATTGAAAAGTAATTCCATGTAATGTTATTTCCACATTATTTTTTTTACATGTGATAGGAGGTTCGGTTATCTTTGCACTGAAACTGTCAGTAAAAATGTCCTTCTTTGTATTTCCATACTTGTACTTTTTTCACTTTTACTACAGTGAAGAAGTTGAATTAGTACTTCTACTTTTACTATAGTCTTTTTGCACAAAAATCTATAGTTCTACTAGAGTACAAATCTACCTTCATAACATCTATCATGCATGAAAGACAGCTCGGAGTGCTATCCAAAGAACGAAACAGCATGCAGCCCATGAAATAGTCATAGCATGGATGCAAAAACAGAAGTAAAATGCCATAGGCTGATTTAACATAAGGTACAAATTAACTCCAGTTTTAATAAGTCAGTAAACATTAAAACATTAGAATTACAAGATGCTACATGATGCAAATACTGAAGAAACACAGAAAGTTAAATAGAAAAATTAACAGTGGAAATAACAGTTAGGGCCTATAATAAAGCAAATATATACAGAGAAACACAACAAAACAAATGACTCTAACATCTTTAGGAGATAAAATTAGAACATGCATAATACATGAGAACAAACATAATAAGTAGTTCTAGTAGTTGTAGTTGTAGTTGAAGTTAGAAATACACACAGTGGTTTATTAGTGGGATTTTGTACGATATACAGTACAGTGCAAAAGTCTTAGGCCACCATTATATTTGTTCTTTTGGCAAAAGTTACACACATAAAAAGAAAAATAGAAGTTATATGGGATTATCTGGGAAGAGAAAATTATAAAAGACAATGTAAAGTGAAACTCCGGGATGTTCTGAATGAAGCTTAGTTTAATATAATACCAAATTATTTAAGGAAACCTCTAGAGCGTCGACTCGACAGGTTAAAATGTACTAAATCCAAAAATGGAGGTCACATTAAATACTGACCTTTACCTGTGGAAGCCATTTAGTTCTGATTTATTTAGTGTTAAAATGCTCCATATTCTCTGTGATATCTTGTTATTATTTTATAAAAGAGACTCACAAATAAAAATGCATGTTCAGTACAAAACCTACAAAACCAACAATGTATGAAGACCTAAGACACAAGCACAGTATTGTATATATTTCATTTATTGTTTTTTCTTTTAAACTTATTTACTGTTCTTTTTATTCTTTTCTATCATTTATTGGTTTTAAGGTCTGAGAATAAGCCAAAGCAGATGTTTTTTTATTTTTTTCCCAAAGCAAATTACAGCAATTTATTCCCTCAAAGTTGGAAATTATGATGTATCAGTGGTTCACAATGTTACGACCTAAATACATTCACTATGGAGCCTCCACATGTCCCAGTAAGAGCTGTATAATATCACTGAAAAGCTGAGGAACCTCACTTTACTTTTTAAAGCATACACTCATGGCCAAAATTTGGGGGAATTACTTTTTTTGTTTAATTTCTACCTGTTTCTGAGGTACACTAAAGAGCAATTAGAAGTGTTATATAGGTTTCAAAGATATTTAATGACAAATAAATCACATTTAATTAAAGAATCCTATAATGAGGCTTTCTTGCTTCCATAACAGTCTGGTTTTGGGAGGTGTCAGACCACTGTGGCGGATCTACAGGAATGCTAAGACGCTGTAGAATCCTTAGCAGCTTTAATTAACGTCTTCATCATGTCTAAACATACAGTATGTACAGGTTTTGTAACTGTTCGTCCATGGGTACTTATGTGACGACTCGATATGAATGATTCTGACTGGCCACATAAACCAACCAATGAATGCTTATGAAAACACAACACAAGTCCTTCAAGACATCAAGTAAAGTTAATATAAAAGCAGGTTCCTTTGGTGTTCATGGTGAAGAGGAATGAAATGGCTTCACACAATGTAAGACCTTTCATCTTTAATAAAGTATATGTAATGTCACGAATTCTGTCTTGACTGTACATAAGCAGTTATTCTTTTAGGAATCGACTGGTTTAGCTCAGATTTTCAGTTTTTATACAGTCAAGACTGAACTCAAAATGCAATTATATGGGTTTTTTCATGTTATTTAACCTTTGTTTAATCAGGAAAGTCTCATTGAGATTAAAAATCTCTTTTGCAAGGATGTCCTAGCCAAGACAGGCAGCACAAATTACACATCAGTTAGAGTTAATGCTGAACCAAAACAACACAGATGAAGTTAAAAATGTGCAAAATATACCGGCAATGCCCATTCTACAAATAACTCATATAAAATAACCACAAGTCGGAATGAGAAAAATATATTTTAACAGTCAGGCAATGCAAGTTTATATTTCATGGCCCTTTAATACAAATCTATTGGTGTCATTCCAAAACCTTTTGGCAACAAGTGTATAGGCTATTTATATCCACATAGAAGAATGTTTGCTTCACATGGCACTAATAAGTGTATATGTTAATTTCATTAATTTTGTTTTGTTTTTTGGCAGAAAAAGAATAAAATACAGTTGGCCTCTGCCTACCCCCCAACACACACACCCCCACCCCCACCTTATTTCATGGTATGGTTTGGTACTGGTGCCAGCGCTCCTTGCTGATACTAGTAAATATACTTCCATCAAAAAAGTAAAACTAGATTTTGTTTGGACTTGTATATCAATTGAAAAAAAAATCCAATACTGCTGATATTCAAAATAGGCATCAGGTTTATGGTTATTCAGTCATCATCCATAATACAAAAAATATAAACAATGAGGCTAATTTTAAGTTAACCGACTGTAAATTATGTTGAGACTGAATAGGCTTATGAAATGTCATTCATAAAATCTGTTGTAAGTAGAATATTGATCCATACCTGTGTGGTGTTATATTTTTAGGGTTTGAATGGTTTGCAGCTCTGAAACATTGGGGCCCAAAGTGATATGTTTTTTTTCACTGGGCCCCACATGCCTGGATACAGATAGAGATTAACTTTATTGATACTCAGGGAGAATTTCAGTTTCTTAATCATCTCAACAAAATAAAATAAAGAAAGAATGAATCATGATACTGAGGTGGTGTAGGTATTGATGGCAGTGGGCATGAAGGATCTTCTATATCTCTCAGTTCTACATCTTAAACGTAAACTGAACCAACTCGTGCTTTATGCGTGGTATTTCCCTCCAGGAGCTGGGGTGTTGAAATTCCCAGTGTTCCTGAAGGCAGCGGCGGGCTGCGTGTGACAGACGTGTCGTGCGGTGACTCAGAGCTGACTCAGACACGCGTGTCCCGCCCACACCGCGGTGGCGGCCAATGGCGCTCGTGCGGAAGCGGGCACAGTGGCGAGCAGTCACGCAGCCGTCCACAGACCCGCTGTGTGCGGGTTTAAAGGGACGCAAATAGGATCCTCTACTGCGGAAATAATGCCCATTGACCATTAAAGGCAAATGGGCGGAACGGGGCTGAGGATGTCACATTTATATGAAACCCACAGAGGGAGGACAAATTAAAGGAAAAACACGAGTGGATGAGGGGAGAAACACGAGGAGGCTCAAACATAAGTACACTGTAAAAGATAAGATAAGATAAGGTCAGATAAGATAAGATAAGATAAGATAAGGTAAGATAAGATAAGATAAGACAAAAGCAGACTAGACAATATAAGATAAGAAAAGATAAGACAAGATAAAACAAAAGGAGACTAGACAATATAAGATAAAACAAGATAAGATAAAGTCAAGATAAGATAAGATAAGATAAGATAAGATAAGATAAGATAAGAT
>JAPQRQ010000008.1:7406841-7441056 GCA_037367365.1 Apogon talboti
ATCACTTAGCTATCTTCATGTTCTACTTTTATTTTTCAAAACTGTGGAAGATGTGCAGTTGGCTGGTCGTTGTCATAGTAACACTAAGATTTGATAGAAAGCCTACATTAAAGTTTGTAGGACAAATATGAGTGTGTTAAGTAGCCTGTATATTTATGTACAGTGATAATAACAGGGAATTAAAACCCTAAAGCATAAAACAAAGTATTATGGCCACAAATGTTGTTGTGCTAAAAAATGTTTGTTGGATGATTGCCAATGAAATGGATCCTGGGAGTTGCAGTTTTATATAGTTTTAATAGTTGATAACAAAGTATGGCTAAAAAAAAAAAAGATTCGAAATACCAAACTAAAATGAGACAATTCTTGGTGACATAAAACAATCAAAGCTGGGGCTAAGTAATATAATTATAATTGCCATGCTAAAAATGTTCCTATCAGATCACATGTCAAATTAAATTGAGGGTGATATTCATTCGTGATTGAAAGTTGAAGAAACCATGTTATTTGGGGTTTTTAAATTGACAAACATGTGCCAAGTGGTGAAATAGTTTCAGAAAAAGGTAGAGCGTTCAGAACTACAATAATGATCAAATGATTGCTCAACATTAATGCATGCACGCATGTGAGAAATTAAGTAAATCATCAAAACATTGAAGCTTGGAAGTGTTTAGCAGACAATGGAAATGAAATAAACTCACATTACAACAGAAAAATTAGTTTTATTATTTCTCAGTAATTTTATTCATTGTATACTTATTTTATTATTTTTTTACTGTTTGATATGACAGGGATGGTGTTCATAATTCAACATTGCTGCAAAATGTGTTAGAATTAACCAAAAGGTATTTTTGTTGCCTAAAAACAGAAGAAAAAGTCTAAAGTTGCAGTTATGTTGATCATTCATAAGCATGCATAGGCAATATTAAAAGAAATAGACTGTATAATTATTAGATAATTCAAATAATCATAATAAAAACATGTTGTTAATATTATTACTAGTACAATTGTATCACAGAGAAATACTCAAAAAAACTGAAACACCATTTAGAATCCAAACAACTTCCACATACAGTACCTCTATTTGTCTCTTATGGAACAGCTTGTGTTTCTCTGTGTTTCTCAACTGCCTTAGGGGATAAGCATTATTAATGCATTAGTTCACATGCGAAATCAATGACAGCATTGATCCATCTGTGCCGGAGTGGATGAGGCTGTGTTTGCAGGTCAGTAGAGGTGCTATGGCTCCAGATCACACAACATCTGGACTACATTTGGACCTGTTAAGAGTGCTATTTAGCATCAGGATAAACTGAGAGTAAAGGTGCTTCTGACAGATACATCCCATGCACAGAGAAAAAACAAAGTGGTAGAAAGCTGCTGCTGGATAAAGGAACAACCAGACACACATCCAAGTATAGAATGATCTGTGCAAAGACAGTAGTGAAAGTCTTAAATACAGTGAAAGTAGTGTTTCATTTAAACACTGTATTATTATGTCATCCCTTGGTTTTCAGTTTGGTACATTACAGCCTTCTACCAGCTGCTGCGGAAGGGCTCCATCTGCTGGTGAAAAAGAGAAACAGTGAAAAGGAGTCATCCATGGACAGTTTTTACGCATCATTTTACGCATGCTACATAAGCGTAATGCACAAATCTGGCTAATTTTTGCATTTTCTTTTGTTTGTTTTTTGTTCACCTCAAACGATAAAAGCTCCTTAAACAATCGACACATCTACAAATTGGTCATGAACCGTGCCGTGACATGCGTAAAGTGGTTCGCTCCACCTGCGTCCTAAGGGTTTATAAGCTGCTGCAAAGCTCTTTAACTCATCCACTTTTATCTCTGACTCCGAGCAAAGATGAGCTACGCGGACCGCTACACCTCATCGTCCTACCGGAAGATTTTCGGGGATTCGCCCCGGTTTTCTGCCTCTTCTTCCCGTATGAGCAGTGCGTCGCCTCGGGCCTCCCCGAGTCTCAGGGCCGGATCCGCGTCACGCGTCAACAGCGCGTCCTCCGTGGCCCTGTACAGACGGGTCGGCCGCTCTTCCAACTCTTTCTCTCTGATGCCGACGGACTCTGTGGACTTGGCTCAGACCTCCGTAGCCAACAATGAATTCAAAGTCATTAGAACCAACGAGAAAGAGCAGCTACAGGTAAATATACAGTAACAATGGCACCTCTTTACGCATTATCAAGACTTTAGACACTGAGGGTTAATGGAATATTTTATCAGTTAAACAGAGTTGCAACCATGAAGGTGACTTAGACTCTTCACCTCTTAATTCACCAGATATTAACACTGAACATGATCCCATGACCCGGTTTGTTCTAATACAATTAACTAAGAACAGCAAAAAGCAGAACATTTACCAAAAACATTCTCTCTCTTCTTGGTTTAAGACACCAGGGTCTCATTCAGATCTAAGTTTTCATCTTCTGTCACCTGTGATTTTTTTCTTTTTTTTAAAGAAATCTTTCCATTGATAAGAAAATGTTTGTGGCAATATAGATAAATAGGTGACTAGAATAATATAAATGCAATTAAGAGAAAGGAAAAACTATTTAGATTTGTTGCTTTTGGCTGAGGGTCTTATGCTAAAATTAAAAGAAAAGAAAAAAAAAGAAAAGAAAAGAAAAAGGAAAAAAAAAGGGAGCTGCCCAATTCTATTTAATGCTGAAGAGGAACATTTTTGGATCTAAACTGGTCAAGGATAACATGAACAGCATTATTATTCCGAAGTGAGGTGAAATGGACTAATCAACACTTATTTAACAATATCTTGACTAATATGAAATGTGATAAGGGTGATCAGTAGTGACATAACCCCCAAATACCTAAACCTCTACTGACCTCACATGTTTAAGAAGCACTTATCCTATCAGTACATTTAATAATTCAGGTAAAATAGTTTCTTTGCTTTTCGGCAGAATCAGATGTGTCTTATTTGGACATTCAGAGACTCTAATGAATATAGAACAAACCATCCATTTATGCAACTTTAATTCACCAATAAAACTAATGTAGTTTGACAAATGACAGTGGTTATAGATGATCATTTTTATGTTCAGTATTTATTATGTTTTAACCTTTGAATTTACTCTAAGCTTTTATGAATATCTGAATGATGAGTTAATTAAATATAGAAAAAAATATATTTTGAAAAAATACTCAATGCAAAGGATAATATGATAATCTGATGATAAATTACTTGGGAATGGTTGAACGTAAATACAAGTTTATTTGGAGGTCGGCACAAAAACAATTCCAGGGCTTTAAGGGTTAACCCAACAGAATTATCACCAAAGCGTCTATCACTGTTGTTCTGGATTCATTATTTACATCTTTACGATTTGATTTATTATCAATACTAGAATCAAATGTGTTTTCAACAAAAATAAACTACTTTTAAAGCTGTTGTAAACCTGCAAAATTATCCACACAGTGAACTATGTTGAAGTTAAAGAGCAGAACAAATATTTAGATCCTTTAATACTGCACAGAAAATACGCTGATGCAACTAAAAATTATGTCTTGAAAACCTTATATTTTCACAAACATCAATACATTTGGAGGTTTTCACTGGACAGAAATAGAGTGAATGGTAAGTTCTAAATCAAAGTTGGTTTGGTGTTCAAACTTCTGTGAAATGTTTGTGTGTTTTACAGGGTCTCAACGACCGCTTCGCCATGTTCATCGATAAAGTCCGACACCTGGAGCAACAGAATAAAGTTCTGGAGTCTGAGCTGGTCACGCTGCGACAGAAGCAGAGCGAACCATCCCGAGTGGCTCAACTGTACCAACAGGAGATGAGGGACCTGAGGTCAGAGCTGGAGGAGCTGAACCGGGACAAGAACCGCATCCTGATCGAGAGGAACAACCTGGAGGATGAGCTGCAGGTAAAACTGATGAGGAGATGTGTCACAAAGGAAGGACATGTGACAATTCGGATACAAAGTATTACCTAAAATGAGCCTGTGTACTGAACAACAAACTTCACTTCACTTATTTATAACTACAAATTAAAAAGAACAATACAACAGAATATATGCAACTTGAATAGAGAGAGTAAGAATACTGTTGATTGATTGACTGATCGTTTATATTGAACATGTGAAAGTGGAGCAAAAAGACAAGAAAAACACAAACACAACATAATGAATGTACAATGCTTACTGATACATATACACATATTATACATTTGCATATATACATCTACATTTACACATATAGCCTATTCATATACATACACAACATACAGTATATTTGCCTAAAAAGGACTGAAAAGAAATACAATTTACATTGTTGTTGTATTGCATTGTACGTTCTTAAAAAAGTTTTAATGCTAACAATGTGTGAGCATTTCTTCTACATGGTATTTAACTACAGATTACACAATACACAGCCTTAACTTTTTATTTACGGATTTGTATTAAGTCCATTCATTGTTGTAATGGTGTGAATCAATGTGGTGTTCAGAGTAAACGTATACCTACAAGAGACAGAACCACACAGATCACTGAATGTATATTAAACTGGAGATATGAGCTGTAAGGATATGGAAATATGAAAGTGAAGTAATGGGCAAAGGTTTTGGTAGTGACCCTGACAGCAGAGGTAAGATGGAGGCGGAGCTTAACGGAAGGTACTGTATATTGTTAATGAAACAGAGGTAATATTTGGCTGCGGTGGTAAGGAGTCAGTAGTGACGAGGTGGACTGGAGGCTGCAGAATCATCTGGTGAAGTGGTGGTGGAGGTGAAACCAGGCTATTATACTGAGGCGATGATGATTGAAGACAGGTGTGTTCATTGGCCACGCCTCTTCACACACCTGCAGAGAAAAAGGACAGAAAGAGACAAAACAGAACAGAAACAGATTGACTCTTTGCATAAATGTGCCGGATTTGCCAATAAATGTCTGACATTGCTACTCAATGTACTTTAGGGACACGTCAAAAAAGCACCAGTGAGTTATTATCCCCCGACTAAAAAGCACGACAAACCGTGGCTCAAATGCTTGTTTTGCTTATTTTGCAGCCACCATAGGGGATGATGAGGTGAAAGCAGAGCGCAATCTACAGCTTGACCACTAGATGTCACTAAATATCCCACAGTGAACCTTTAAGATTCTTTCATAACCGTCTCATCTTTTCACCCTGTTGTCGTTTCTTTACTCCTTACATTTCAGAAGCTCAATGTGAAGCTCGATGAGGAGGTTCGGATGCGGGAGGAGGCCGAGCAGACCCTGAGGGTGTTCAGGAAGGACGTGGACGATGCAGCCACCGTCCGTCTGGACCTGGAGCGTCGAGTGGAGTCTCTGATGGACGAAGTCTCCTTCCTGAAGAAAGTCCACGATGAAGAGATCCAGGAGCTGAGCAGCATGATGGAGGCGCAGCAGGTTTCCGTGGAGATGGAGCTCGCCAAGCCGGACCTCACCTCAGCTCTGAAGGAGATCCGGAGCCAGTACGAGTCCATCGCCTCTAAAAACCTGCAGTCGGCGGAGGAGTGGTACAAGTCCAAGTTTGTGAGTCTGAGCGACCAGGCCACCAGGAGCAACGAGGCCATGCGGGCCAGCAGGGAGGAGCTCAACGAGTTCAGGAGGCAACTGCAGTCCAAGACCATCGAGAACGAGAGCCTGAGGGGCGCCAACGAGTCTCTGGAGAGGCAGATCGCAGAGATGGAGGAGGCGCACAACACTGAGGTCACAATTATGCAGGTAAGAAGTGATTCCAGAGCAGAAGACAAAGACCACACACCCTGCAGTTCAGTATGATGCTAGAACCGGTTCACCCAAAAGAACTCACAAGAAGAATTCAAAAGTCTAAGGCAGGGGTATCAAACTCATTACATACAGCCCGATTTGATCTCACATGATCTGAACCAGAAAAATAATATAATAATCTATAAATAATGACAACTCCAAATTTTTCTCTTTGTTTTAGTGCAAAAAGCAAAATTACAGCATAAAAATGTTTGCATTTATGGACAATCCTTTCACAATAAAATGTGAACCTGAACAACCAGAAAAATAAGTGCAATTTAAACTATATCATGCCTCCTCTCATCACTTCCGCATGTCCATTATAACTTATAGATCGCAGTGAATCATTATTTCTATGTATTTATTCTTGATAATGTGTCAATGCGACTCAGTGTGTAATCATTGCATCCAGTTAAAGGTGATTAAATAGGAACACAAGCTGACATTTAAGAAAATTAAATGATGTTTTACCAATTTTATGCCTCAGCTTATAACTGACACATGTGATTACAACTTACAGATCGCAAAAAGGCACAAAACATTTATTAACAGGCATCTGGAACTGAAAAATGAAGTATTTAAACGGTGAACTTGTCAAGACTCAGTGATGCTCTTAACTGTCAATGTCTATTGTGTAATTTTTGCACTTTGTAAATTCATCCCAGAGGCCAGACTGAACCCTTTGGATGGCTGGTTTTGGCCCACGAGCCATATGTTTGACACCCCTGGTCTAAGGCCTTTCATTAGGTGTGATGTTATAGCAAGATTATATACACATACATTTCTCAATCTCATGTGTAGTTCACATATATAGATGCCAAAACTGCAAAAAAAAAACAAAAACAAACATCTCACAAAAACACTATGTGTAAGTTTAAACCAGTGATTAAATCTACCTTTTTGTCTCAGTAGTAGGCCTACATTTTAGGTTTCTCTGAGTTATTGAATAGCTCCACCAAATAATAAGTATTCCCTCTGAAATTCTCACATGGTTTAATTTCATTGTAATTATCAAATCAATATCTCATCAAAAATCAAAGAAAAATTCCCAAAACTTGCAACTGATTCATGTGTTTCTTTCCTCTCCATTAATCATGATTGAAGGTAACACCATGCGAACAATGAACCAGGAAGTCTACTGAAAATATGGCACTTGGGTATTTTTATTTAAGTACAATTTTCCATGCAAAGCCTTCACTTTTGATGGAATATTGTTTTTACATCATTGAATTAATACTTTAACTTTAGATACCTTTAACTTTAAAATACATTTTCAAGGTCTGTGAAAATTTTAAATACTGAAACAGTAAATTTAACAGTAGATTCCTGTTCTTTAATGGCTATATTTGTAAAATAAAATGAGAAATGACAGAGTTAAGTTCAAATCCAGCAGAACGTCCATTTAGTGTCAGTAACGCAGACTGTCTGACACAGGTTCAAGGTCTTCAGAAGTCACAACATGAACTCTCGCGTGTGGAATTGACTAATGAGTTAAGAGGTGCGGACTGAAACAATCCTACAGAAATGACAGTACTGTACGTGACCATCAGATTAACCTTTGACCCGGCTAAATCGGATCATGGAGGGCCACCTGCTTTCACTGTCCTTTCAGAGAAGGTATAGAAAGTTAGGCCACAAGATTATTGTATCTTTCACCAAAAAACCCCCAAAAAACTATGCTATGTTGTTATGCTGAACATGTTAGCTTGAAACAGACTGATGGGAAATATTAAGCCGTCAAACCGGAGGCTTAAAGTGATAATTTTTGGAAAAATATTGTGCACTGTGTAAATATGGAACTATCCTTAAATTTCTGTATTCTATATAAAATGTTTAACAAAGAGGATATTAGTTGAGGAAAGCTGAGTTTATGTGAGTTAGGTTTTAACTTATACTCTTACTGATGTGTGCTTTTTATAGTTATGTTTCACAAAAATGATTGCATTTTAAAATTTCATTGTGCAGCATACAATGACGATAAAGATTGTATTGTATATGCCAAAGTGTTCTTAGGTAATGGAAGTGCACCTAATCCAGGTGATACGTCTATCCTTACACTCACTGTCTACTGTAACAGGACACTATTGGCCACCTGGACACTGAGCTGAGGAACCTGAAGGGTGAGATGGCCCAGCATCTGAGAGAGTACCAGGACCTGCTCAATGTCAAGATGGCTCTGGACATTGAAATAGCCGCTTACAGGTGATGACTGGATTATTATAAAAAGAAATAATCACACATTAATCCAGGGGTGTCAAACTCGTATTAGTTCAGGGGCCACATACAGTCCAATATGATCTGAAGTGGACCAGACCAATAAAATAATAAGCATAATACCCTATATATGTAATAATACTCCATTTTTTCTTGTTTTATTGTGAAAAAAGTAAAATTGCATTATGAATATATGAACCTGAACAACCATGTACAACCTGAAATTTCTTAGAAAAATAAATGCAATTTTAACAATATTATGCCTCAGCTCACGGATTATAGTGGATCTACAAATAACCAAAACATTTAGCCACAGGCCTACCGTAATATTGTTAAAATCATATTTATTTTTCTTAAATCAATTCAGGTTGTTCATATTTGTTGAGTTTATTCATATTTTATTTTGAAAGGATAGTTCGTAAATGTAAATATTTTTATAATGTAATTTTACTTTTCTCACATTAACCCAAGAAGAAAAGGGTTGTTTTTATTTTGTAGGTTATTATGCAATTATTTTACTTTAGATCACATTGTAGTGTAAGTGCCCCCTGAATTAAAATGAGTTCAGTGTAATTTTTGCACTTTGGAAATTCATCCCCGGTATGTTTGACACCCCCGCATTAATATTTCTCCCAAATGTTTATTGACGTAAGTGCTAGATTTCCTTTCCACGTGTACCCAGTGTGTCATTTGTTTCTTCTGGTCTTATAAGGAAGCTGCTGGAGGGAGAGGAGACCCACTTTAACTCAGGAGTGTCATTCGGAGCCTCCGGCTACAGCTACCAGCCCCGAAGCTCAGGAGGCTCCTCCAGAAGCAGCCAACGAGATAAAGAAGGCACCGCGAAGGAGAGCTTCAAGGAGGAAAAAGACCAAGCGGACATCAACTCCAACAACTGAAGACACGGAGACGGAGAAGTCTGGACAGTGACGGACGATGAAATACTGCATACGTGTAGAGAATATTAGTCACATACTGTACTTGTATTTTCTGTCATAAATTAACCATTTCAAACAATTAAATTGTTATAAATGAAATTACTGCGACAACAGAAGAGATTAAACAGAAAATGTTAAAGGTAATTATGTGAAAATTAAGACCAAATACTGTCTGACAGCCTTAAAATTTTACACAATCATGAAATATTTGCAGATATTTGCGTTTCATTGACTATCTTTACATTTACATTTGTTTCTGATAATTCTTATGACAACCTGAAGACTTGGTTTCTGATTAATTTCCACTTTGCTGCTGTGAAATCCAACGAGCTCAGATGTAGACTGGTAATATCCAGAGAGCTAATGTTAGTGTGCTGCCTATTTTTGGCTGTTGTCAATGTGCCAGAGCTGGACAGTCTGTCAGGGTTTAATCAGTCACCAGATTAACACTCAAGTACATACTAATCAGTTAAAAAAGGATAACCAGCCAGTGTTCATTTTCACTCTCTGATGTAATAAATACAATTAAATGCATGAGTCGTTTCCACTTTTGAGTCCTCCTTCATAAACAGCAAAAAGGGACGTTTCATATGAATAAATATACATGCTTAGAAGCTCAAACTTACGGTACTTAATAACCACTCAATCTTCTGTTTCAATGATTATGAAGTCCAGAGGGTTTTTAAAATTATACTATATTTAAAAACAACATAGACCATTGACTTTACTGGTTATATATGACATGTTTGGCATTTTTTTTTGACTTGGCATTTCTCCTTAAGTCTGATTAAAGATATTCTCATTTAGATGCATTAAAACACAACGCTAATATTAAAACTTTGGGTGCATAACCTTGACTTAAATCACAGCTTTAACGTATTGGTAAACTACAAGACCTAAATACAAGATATCGGCATGTTTGAGGACTTTTTAAGACATTTTCAAGGTCTTTGGACAAATTTAAGACCATACATCCTCATAAATAACAGCACAGGCCTCATAGTTATTGTGTTGAACCAGTCTTAAACCAAACCAGGTAATGTTACATTTCCATTTTTCTATGACTAATGTTTCTGCTACTGACGTTCAAGCTGCTAAAGCTCATACCCCAACCCCTCCACCTGCGGAAGATTGGTGGAGGCTCCGCTTATTCCCATCTCTGCTATGAAAATACATAAAATGCTTATTACATAATTAAATTCTTTGCAGATATCAAATATCGCGATATCATTTATTGTGTCTGTGGAACTTCTAAGACTTCTGCATGCTAGATTTAAGGATTAATTGTCAATTTTAAGGATGATATCCAAGACTCTTTAAGGATCTGTGGACATACAAATAGTAAATGTATTATGTGACAATATTTAATCACTCGCTCTGTCTGTGATGATTTGCAACAGATTTTATTAATACAGTGTCATCAGTTGAAATTACAGTCTTTATAAATGTTAGCAGCTCTTAAATCACACGTATAAACCGACAACTAACAAGTGTATGTTTTAAATTGTACATAAACAGACCTTTGGTAGTTTCCAGCCCTTTGTCGATATGAAATTACACTCAGAAAACACACCCAAGCTTAAAAAACTAAATAAATAGAACAATAAGAAGTCATCCCTGGTTTCTTATCAGCCAGGAGAATCAGACTGATGCAGGTGCTGTGCTGCGTTCACAGACAAACAGGGAAAGATTTATGGGGTTTGGGATTGACAGTAGTACATCATCATAAGGCTTACCTATCAAAGGTGCTTTCACAGTTCCTACGGAGATTTTCTAACCCATAGGGATCCACGGGTTCTAGATGTGGTAGTTTTTATGCTGTTGTGTATTCGTGCATGCTGTACCGCATTTGTTCAGCAGTCAACGCCAAAGCGTTCTGGCCATAGCTACGTGATTGTGAGGCTATTGTATTCCAAAATTACTATTATCTCCCATAATATTGGTCCTATCAACTTGCCGTTTTCATTAGTCTGTTCCTTGACCAAAACAATTAAGTATACCAAACTGCAGCAGTCAGCTCTTTCTGGATTTTGTGTGAATCCCTGGACACACATACATGCACGTACAGAGGTCACTTGGCTTTTAATATATAGTTGATGCATATTTTCATTCCCGACTTAGATAAAAACAAAACTTTAACCCACCACTCTATAGTTACATTTAAGTTAACCTTCATTCATTGAAAAATTGATATGGCTACTGTGCTGTCATTTTTAGCACAGCAGGTTTAATGGAATCAGATTTTTGACAATAAAATCAAACAAAACACACATTAGAGAGTTGGCACTGGCAGCAAAAGGCTGATCAATGGGACAGAAGCAAAAAGTAAACAGACAAATAATTTACACATTCACTCAATTTGTTTTTCAGCTTCTGTGAGTTTTATAATCTAACATATCACTGAGTTTTGTTTGATTATTATCAGCAAAAATCCAATTCCACACACTTTAAAAAAGAAAGACCCTTATGACCACCATGTCATGATGTTTTTTTTTGTTTTTTTTTGTGGCTCAGACCTGAGAGGGCAGGACCAGGCCGAAGTGAAGCACCAACAGACCATCCTAGAAGATAATGGAAACAAAATCAGAGTTGTCATAAAATGTTATGATGATAAGAGTGGTTTTTTTTCCTCCTACCGAACATGTGTTTGCAGTGCTTACCTGGAGCGCCTCTTCACCCACTGCATTTTGTATGTCTTTGAGTGATTGATAGTGATCTAGAAGATGATCTCCACAAACCACATCCACCTGCAGGACACAGAATTCAGATCACACTCACAGGTCAACTGTCAATATTTTCATAAAAAAAAAACAACTTTCATAATATAAACCATATGCATACAATCTCAATCAATACAACTCTATAAAAACAGACACAGTTGAGTGCATCAACATTTTCTTAGTGTGACAATACAATACAAAAATCAGGAAAAAGACTTAACAAAAACTACACAATTAATCAAATCACAATCATATTTGAAATTTCAGCAGGTGCCATTATATAATCACAAGGCTCCAATTTAGAGACAGCTAGCATGCAAAATCAAACATGCAAAATCAAAGCCACTTTTTTTTGGATTTGTTTAAGTTTGTAGGTTTGAGTTGAAAATAATGTATTTTCTGTGATAGCCATTGAGTAGATGCAAATTGAAACTGTAATACTGCCCACAATAATCATAACATGACTATCACACCATCATGCAGCCATACAAGAGATTGTAGGTTAGAAAATAAATAAATTAAAAATAAAAAATACTAATATAAATACAATATATAAAATACAAAAATACTAATTAGACTGTTACAATAGTTAAGATACGCAAGAGTGATAAAAGGTTAAAACATCAGTCGTGGCTCAGTCTCTCTGTCCTCTGTAGGTTTGTCCAGACGGGACAGCACACTGCAGCTCTGACAGGAAGTCAGTGTAAGCTCCTAATCCTCACCCACGTGTTACTAAAAACAAAATGGACCAAACTCAAACTGACTTCAGCCTGCCCTCTTCAACAGTCTCAATCCACTGAGCTAAGACAGACAGCTGCTATCACTACACCAATTATTTGACGGTAATCAGATTAAGGTCGTCGTCCTTTAGATTTAGAGAGCCTGCTGAGTTTTGACCTTAAGAGCCCAGCCTTCTATGCTGAGCTCTGTGAGGGTTCACCGGTCGTCTGCTTTGACTCGCACACAGGTGAGATGTTGGGAAAATAAAACAGGAGCAAGTCCAGATGTCTTTGTTATCCTAGTTTTCAACAGATAGCAGGCTCAGTTCCGGAAAATGAATGAGGTCTGTCAGAGTTCCAGCGAAGGGCAGGTGGGCGGCACACCTCTGATCAGAGGGCGTACCTTATGATTTTTATATGAATTTCATGACTACACGAATGCAACTACTCTATAACACCTGTGTTCTTTGATATATCAGGAGACAGAGCACTTACTTAAACACCATCAGTCTGATTAGTTACTATTTACGTCTACACTACGGCAGCTTCCTATGTCGTCCTTCCCTTAAGTCTGTCTTAGCTGACAGCGGGATCAGGACCAGTTCAGCTGAAAACCTGGCAGACTCACCTGGCAGGTGGGGCCAAGCTCCATCTTCCTTCTGATGAACAGCTCCACGTGGCGGATGGTGGCCTCTCCTGATACGCGGACGTACCGCCTTTCTAATGGCTAAACAGGGACAGTAGAAGTACCACGATGAAACACAGGAAACACAATCACAAGAAAGCTGTTATTGTAGAATTATGAAAAAATAAGCATTTATCAACTATACTTAACCACTTTAACCAATGACAGAGCAGCTGTCATATACTGGGTTAACAGTATGTTAAAACACATACAGTGGTGGCCAGAATTATTAGAACACCAAACAGAACTAAACATATTGACGTTTTTTGCCGCAGAAACATGATTTCATATCATAATGGTCATGAAACATGCAGATGGTTGTTCTGAACACAATAAATATCAAAAGTAGTGAGTCCTGCTATTCTTTTCTTTAATCCACTTTTAACTTTAATAGTTACTTAATGAGCAGGATGGGCCTTGTACATTCAACAGAATCAAACAGCTGTGTCTTAAGACTCTTGAATCACCACCAATTCAACCATGATCACACCTGACAGTGGTTACACAAGGAATGTAGTTTCTTCTGTGAAGGAACATGATTGTGTGACGCTGAGAGAAATAAGCCTACATTAGCTTGTTTTTTGTAAATTCTATGACCTAAATCTCTATATGATGGCTCTATTCTATAGTTTACAGAGCATAATGATGACTTTGTAGATATTTCATTTGTTTTATAGGTATGTTAATGGACAATTAAAAACAAACAAACAGATGAAACCCCTTTAATATGACAAGTGTTCTAATAACTTTGGTCACCACTAAATAGAATTAACACTCATGTTGTAAAAGAGCATGGAATACACTTTAATAGGACCATATCTATGACTGTGTTTTCATTACCTTGTAGTTATCAATCCCCTCTTCTGCCCTGAAAAGAAAGCAAAAGTCAATTCAAGTCCAGCTTTACTTGTCTCAAATCAGTATTCAAGATAAAATGACAGGACCATCTGGTGGCATAACTCTCCACCTGCACGGTAACATCCTGAACTCACTCACACTCTCATCGACAAAACAGACCCATCAGGAGTCACTCATTTGGTGTGTTCAGTTAGTAGTCAAATTATAATGTCTCACCATGAGGAGATTCGATGAGACACTTTGGCAATGGGATATTTTTGACGCTATTTTTATTCTTTGCACTGAAATTCTAGTTATTAAAATATAGAACTTATGGGACAGTTAAAGAAATTCAGATTGCAAGTGGATTTTTCATGGGCTGTTTTCTCTGCAGGAAAACCACAGATGATCCTAATAGCACTAATGTAAAAATACATACGAGACAAGAGTTATGAAGTGACTGATTTAAAAAGGGACAAATGAAATGCCACTAGATGGCAGTATTAGACTGATTCCACAGGGTTATAGATATTCACTCAGAGAGTCTATGTAGGAAAAAGTTTATAAAGGTCTAAGAAACTTTTGGTGAACTATAGTAGTCACTCATTCAGCATGCAAGGTAATGGTGGATATCTCCCCCCCCCAACCTGTCCTATTCAGTAATGATGGATATTTACCACGAGTGAAACCTGTGCACACAAGCCACAACCCAAGAACTCATGCACTACAGAGAATGTAGTCAATATGACCAGAAATAATTACACTTTCACTGTAGCATTTTCTACTATGATTAGTCAAAACTGTGAAAAAGGTGTGTTACTGTCCCCAGAGATGCTCACCCTACAAATTCCAGCAGCAGCGACACATCCAGTTCAGGGGGAATGGTGAATACAGACTGGGGAACACTGTCCTTCTTCTGCCTCTTCAACACAACTGGGCCTGGAGGAGAGACCATCACTGCATAAGAACAAAAGACAGGAAGAAGACTTAATGCAAACAATAGGAAAAAATACATCATTTTGCCAAGTATTTTTAGTTTTATTAGTTGAAAAAGAAAGAGAAAACAGGGCGGCATCACTTTAGTCCTGATGAATGTACAACCAGAGAGCACCTCTGCAGCATGTAGACGTCTTTACTGTTGTGTGTTTGTAGTAAATACTCCACATCAATACAGGAAAATTCTGATGAGAGCACTTAGCGATTGAAAACTATTAATCACAGAAGATCACAATTGTTTTTACCTGCTTTGGGCACCTCCAGACCTCTGTCTCTGTAGAAGTTACACATCTGCTCTCTTTCCACTGTATGTTATGAAAAACCTTCATTAGAAATTAATCACAAATTTTTTTTAATACATATACCATCTCTGAAATCAATGTACAATGTTTACTTACACTCCTCTAAGAAGGGAACCATTTTGTAAACAATATCCTGTAGCTGTCTGTCTGGCCTGCACAAAGACAGAAAGACAGACTTCAGTACGCTGATTGTTAATTATGGGTTTTAATTTTCAACAGAACAGAAAGACAGAAGATTACATTTTTAACTGCTACAAAATACATTTACTAAGAGACATTACACAGATGCATCAAAAACAGACACTTCACAGTGGCCTCTTCATTTAAACACTTTATGTATCATTTCTGACACTGTATATGTTCAGGGCTTCTATTGTGATAGGCAATAATAGATATGGTGGATCTGTAATGTGTGGAAGAAATTGAATACTGTTTACCATGTACACATGGTACTGTAAATCTGCAAAAAGTACATGGCTACCTACCTGATATTATAAAGTGGCTGTGTCTGGTGGACTATGATGCTGCATGTGGGACACCTGTTGCTATAGAAGAAGTGCTTCACAATGCAACTTTTGCAAACTGATGGAAGGAGAAACATGATTTAAAACAACATTAAAGCCAAGGTGAAAACTTGAGCCTAACTAACACATTCCATATTTACTTAATATTACTTAGAAAAATATCACTTTGATATAAAACTATTCCATCCATACTTGTCTTAACCTTAAGTACATATCTATTGTAACTTACATGTGTGCAGGCACTCTGTGATGGTGGTGGCGTCAATGAAGAAGCCACAGCAGAGGGCGCAGCGGATATATGGGTAGAACTGGTTAAGAGGGAGTTTGCGCTGCAGAAAAATGGCACATGAAGCAGAACAGAGTCAAAGGTTACACCATTGTACAAAGTGATACAACTGAATTCATGCAACATGAATTTCATGGATGGAATATCGTACTACAAAGTATTTCTTTGGCTGGTTCTCCATCAGACACAACAAACACATAATTTTTCCTAGGATTATACAAGTAGTATATTAGGTCTGAGCTATAAGGTAAAAACACTTTCATGAAGAAAATTCCGTATCAGTCAATATTGACAGCCTCCACAATAGATGTCATATAACTTAATTCAACACTAAGTTTTTGTCCGGAGTTTTAAAGAATTTATGGCTTTAAATGTTTCTTCATGGTCCGACCAACATTTGGCAAACACGGAAACTTTTAAGAAATCTAGAGGTAACTACAAGATCCAAAAATCTGTTTCAATGATAAAAGAAAAATAAATGATGTATAAGTGACAGTTCGTAACATAAAACACAAAGGACATAACTAACATTCAACCGTCATTCTTGCTCTTTCCATATCTAACTTCAGGTTTGCTCTCATTTTTTCCTTTTGTCTTTCATGTTGTTTTCAATGACGACTATCCCTTGACTTTCATGACCGTGGAGACCACATCAATAGTCACCGTCTATCAATTTAAAAGCAAAGTTTACAGTTGCAAAAGAAAACGCAGTAATCTAGTATTTAATTATTAATAGTCTAGTGTCAGTGGATAATCCCAGCCCCATAAAGTAAAAACCCTGCCATGCATTTGTTCCAACCATTCCCTTGAATCAGCCCATTTTGATGAGCACAACTCCTGATCCAGGTAGATGGGATAATTAGTGGAATCACCTGTGTTAAGTGACCAGGTAGAACCAATACATAGCGGGACTTTTAATTTATGGAGCAGGGATTCTCCACCACTGTCTAGTAGAAGTTGTTAGATAATAAGTAAACATTCATACCTCGTCCTCGGAGTCACTGCAATTTGTTGATCCATCTTCACTTCTGTGACTAGACGGAGATGAAGACATTCCCGGCCTTTGAAAATAACTGAGAACTACAACAAACCTCTTATTTGTCGTATTATTAAGAGTGACTTTATGTTGTTTGTTCGACGGTACAACTTGCTCAAGTTATTTTTCCTTGTGTCCGGTTAATTTGTGATGAGTTAGCTAGCTGGCTAACGTCAACTAATTTGATTTACTTATAAAACGCATGCGCACTTTTACTTTAGTTTGATAGTATTTCTCGTCGTTACGGTTGGGTTGGCCACGTCTCTGTGTTACCTCAAAAATCACTTTTCAGCGAAATAAAGTTACTTATAAACTTTGCTTTGACACTACTGTGTGGCTTTGCATTTCCCTCGCTCGTACTTCCACGTGACCTGACCATGAGCAACAAGTTCTTCTTCTTTTGTTTTATGGCGGGTAGTACCTGTGGTTTAAGGTGCAATGCCGCCTCCTACCGGACCAGAGTCAACTTACATTTGGAGCATGATCTGTACTGGTGTCACTGTCACTAATTTTCAATATCAATTCTAATAGTATGGAAAACTAGAGAAAATAATGAGCTGATACAGGTTACTTAAATAACCCTTGATGTCCCCCGACAACCTCCAATAAGGACTGGATTGGGTGCAAAATAATTATTTTATTTTATTATATATAAATTGAAATATGAGACATATTTTACTATTGTTACTATATTAAATTTAAGGTCTTCAATTTATATTATACTTTTACTTTACTATGCAACCTATATATTGAACCTTGAATTTCCTCTATGGGGATGAATAAACTCTATTCTATTCTATTCTATTCTATTCTATTACATTACATTACAATACATAATACAATTTTCTCTATTCTAGTCATCATGGTTGTGTTTTTACAACATTTTTAAACATGTTACATGCAGATTAAGAAAGGGGAACAAAGGTTTCATATTCAAAATAGAATAAGAAAGGCGATCTAACTTTAGTCAAATTAAAATACAGTGCAATCAATAGATGAAATGCACTAAATTTTACATATTTTAATGACATGAGTTGAAGACAAATAATTAAAAGTGCTGACCAGCTGATGTTTTTAATATATATGATAAATTGTTATTAGACTTGTATATTGCCTCATGTGCATTTTTACAATAGGTTTATAAATCCTCTAGTATGAAGAACCTGAACCAGTGTTATATAAAATACAAGGGTAGGAACCTTCTACGTGTTGTGCGTGTTGTGGAGGGGAACATAAATAAAGACGGACACAGTGCTATTTAGCCGTACCGTCAGTAAACATACTGTATATAAGAAAACGCTTATAATACAAACGGCAAACACTAAATGATACAGGACCTAAAGGGTATCAGTTTTGACTTAAATCACCTGATGAATAATTTTTGCTGCTGACGGTAGGAAAACTTGCATTGTTGCGTAAAAATGTCTAAATTCCACACGCTGAGGTCCTCGGTGGAGCAGAGACTGAGTGAAGCAGCTCAGGAGATATTCACCCTGTTTGAAAGAACAATAGCAGAGTACGAGCAGGAACTTCGTCGATCACAAGTGGAAAACGAACGAAAACAGAAACTACTGGACTCTGTTTTGAAGCCTCAAGTCCAGTTGCAAAGAGAAGGTATGTTCACTTCTAAAATAATTTTTTGTTTCACCTGGAATGCTGTAATGTTCTTCTAGTAAAAATGAACACGTTAGTCATCCACATAACACTTGTCTAAAAGTAAAATACTCCAAAATAGTAAAAGTTTGAGACAAAAATATAGCAACATTCTGTGAAAAATGCTGGTTGGCGTGTAGTTTCCAAGATACAGTTTTGGATCAAAATGTGAAATTCTAAAAACTAATCAAAGAATGGGTTTTACTTAAAAGAATGTTTGCCTTAGAGCTACCACTGTCTGCACATTACAATACATTCACTTTAGAGGTTCTTTCTAGTAGAATATTACATAAGCCAATAGATATGTGTAATAAAACTTTATCATATACATTGAAAACATCAGATACAGTAATTGGTACATTTGTGTCCAATTCATCTTATTAAAGTATGTAAGATTTAGCACATTTATTCATTGAGGCAGATAATTTCTAAAAGCGAAAAAAAAGTGTAGTCAGTCTTTCTGGGATAAATGTCCATTCTGCAGTAGAATTCCTACTAGTACACACAAGATCAAACAGATTTAATCCACTCTTAACTTGACACAATTTTAATATCAGATCCAAAATGATGTGTTGTGATTTTCTTGGAAATTAATGTAGCTGTTTCTATGAAAAATAAGAGACATCTGTTGCAAGACAATATCGATTTCCTCCTCATTTGGAAGACAATCCAGTACTGAGAGCATATTTACCATTTCATGTCTAATGTAAAGGCTTACGATTGAATTACTTGTATCTTTAGGGCACATATAATCTTTAATTTCACCATATGTTAACAGCAATTGATCTTGTTTCAAATGATTAATTTTTTAATTGGTTTCAGTGGTTTTACTGAATGACCTTTTATTGTTTGTTTTTGTTTTTATTGCCATTGAATGCCAATGTTATCGGTGCAAGTCCTTTTAACTGTTTCCAGAATGAACTGAGGCCTTCACCTTAATATATCCCAAGATTAAATAAAGGTTATATTAATTACAATAATAATATTTGAATGTATTTGATAGGAATCCCTGACCTCATTTTTAAAGATTTGGGTTTTAAGCTCATTGTTCCTATAAAATCTGACAATATTGACACTAACATGACATCCACTCCAATTAACAATAGAAACATGAATCCAAATGTAAAAGTCAAGGCACATATTTGCAACATGTATAAAATGTTTATTAATCTGTATATATCTTTATATAATCTGCAGGGAGTGAGGGTTTCTATCACTGACCGTCTAGTTCTGAATTTTTCAAGTCTGACCCTGTTCATCAATTTTTTGACGATCTACAGATAATGCACTTGAATTATTTTATGTAGCAATTGGTGAATGTCTCAGTGTTTTAGATTCAGCCAACAGTTGGAACTTCTTTGTTTATGCTAGTGTTCATTTTCCATTCAGCCCTTTACCCTGCTTTGTGTGAAGACAACACAAACTCAACTGTGCCGTGAATCTTGTAAAACATCAAAAATGTTTAAAAGAATTTGTACAGTATTGCTAAACATGATATTATGATTGTGATTTTCTTAGACCCCTATGTCCGGGAAAGATTGTAAAATCAAAGAGAAGAAAAGAAAAGTGACATGGTATAATTTACAACATGCTGACAATTTGTGTGTATTTTCTGTGTATTCTATGTTTTGTAGAGTTCCTGCCTCCATCGGTAGTTAAAGAGGAAGTCCTCCCTGAGCAGCAGGAATGGGACCCCAGTCTGGACCAGGAGGATCCAGAGCTCTCCTGCGTTAAAGAAGAACAGGAGAAGGAAGTGGAGGAAGTGTGGGCCAGTGAGGAGGGAGAACATCTTCAGGGGCTGGAGGAGGTCGACGCCATCAACTTCCAACATACTAATATCTCTGTAAAGACAAATAATAATAAAAAGAAACATAAATCCTTGCAGAGGATCAGAGAGGACACAGACGAAGACTGTGGAGGGTCAGAACCAGCCAGCAGCTTCTATCTAAATTCATATTTACAACCAATTAGTTATGAAACAAACGACGAGTGGACACAGAGCAGTGAACCTGAGTCAGATTTACACATAAAGATGAAACCTCCAGCCTGCAGTTCAACCACCCAAATGGAAACAGAAGCTGATGGGGCGGATTGTGGACCAGAACCAGACATGAACCTTGACCCCAAAATCGACTATGGACCAATCTTACCAAGTCAGTTTTCCGAGTCTATGTGTGGAAAAACCTTTGATGAGAAAATGAAAGTGCCCGCTCACATTGGAGAGACACTGTTCATCTGTCCAGTTTGTCAGAAACATTTTGCCCAGAAAAAGTATCTCATGAAACATATGGCAAATCACACAGAAGAGCGACCGTTTAGCTGTCCGGTGTGTAAGAAACAGTTTAAACAGAGCAGCCACGTCAGAGAACATATGGTACTTCACACCGGAGAGAAATATGTTTGTTCAGTCTGCGGTAAAAGATTTTCTCACAACTCAAACTTACATCGTCACATAAGGACCCACACAGGGGAGCAGCCCTTCAGCTGTGGGATTTGTAAGAAACATTTTTCACGTAAAAGTTCTGTTCAGACGCATATGGAGATCCATACGAGAATGAAAATGTGAATTAATCGAATGTGCTGTTCTGCCCCCGCCCCATGCCCTGTTATTACGCATCCAGTGAATTCTGAATTGGAATTTCAACAACAGTAACAAGTCAAGAAGAAGCTGGTAGTAAATCAGCAGTGATTATATTCTATTCACTCTAATTTAATTGTGGCTTGTTAGCCTGGTTAAAGGCATTCTCTGTTGGTAAAAAAAAATATTACTTTAAGTCACTTAATATATATGATTATATTATTTTGCACAATGTGCCTGTTTAGCTTAAGAAGCAGTGCTGTTTTTCATAATGTTTCTAAGCTATTGCACACACACATGATCTCCTGCTGTTTCATGTAAACAGCAGCGACTCCATTATAATTACTTGCATAATATGACAATGAATTTTAAATTTACAGTGTTTTTACAACGGTATATTCTGGATCTGTGTTTCAGTTCCACATTCCACAGACTCTTTATATGGAAGTGGAGGTGAGGCCTGTACATTCAATACCCTGAAATTTAGAGATTCAAGCAAACATGAGTGACGAACATGATTTACTGCTTGTCTTGTTTATGTTGTTAAGTACCTGTAATTTGTCTACTTTCTTCCTACAAAAATGTGTCTTTTTAACAGTGTTCAATATGTGTAATAACTTACATAAAATACCTCTACAGCTAAAGAAGCTAATTCTTCAGAATGCTGGAATCAGTGTTAAAAACTCACCCAATGTAATTTACACCTGATGCCTGATATGTTGTATTACACTCCCAAGGTTGTTTTCCTTGTATCAGACATTCTGCTTCTTCACAGATCCCTGTTTTGTTTTCTTTAACACTGTCAGCATCAAGTGGATCGGAGGCAGGTCATGTTGCATTTGGCAGAAGATAAAAATCAGTTTGTTTATTTACTGCTGCAAGGGAAAAGATCAGATACTGACCACTTTGTGCATGTTGGAAAAGTGATACAGTGACTAAGAAACCCAACAGAGACAGGGGATGTGCAAAACGATTAGTCCAACCACACACAGGGAAACTGCAAAGGAATGGAACTAAAGTCACTGTAGGATTTCACTATTCTTAAAAATGTGTTAAAAATTGGAAACATTTTGTTAGAAATTAACCCATAAGGACCCAGTGTGACCTTAGTGTCAGTTCCCAAATAATTTTTTTCTCTATTTAACCTTTCCTAAGTGATTTATCACCATTTATTATACTATTATCCTCTGAATTTTGCAAATTTTTCAGTGAAAATCATCTATTTTCCTGTATTTAATTCTCTGATCATGTAGATGTTCATAAAAGCTCAGAGTAAAGTCAAAAGTTATTATATCAAAACAGGAAAAAAATGAAGAAAAAGTGACTTTTTCAGTAAAATCTATCATTAACTGAACATAAACCCAGTGTGTCCATCCACTGTCATTGATCCAGCTCCGTGGGTTTTACTGGTGAATCAATGTTGTAGAAGATGACACTGTTGCCATGGTAACTATGGAGCCTCTGAACGTCCAAATGGGTCATATCTGATGACCATGAAAAGATGTAAAACTGCCTTTTACACCAATTATTTACATGTATTAATAGGATTAGTGGATTAACAGTTTAGATCAGTAGATGCTTTTGGTCGACAGTGGATGTTTGGGTCTTTATGGGTTAAATTGCAGCGTATAGTTTTTTGGGCATTTATTAGCAGTCAAAGATCTAAACAGCCACCAGCAACCAAAAACATCTACTGATTGTAACATTAGAATCACTAAACTCATTGAAACATTTTAAAATCATGTACAATACAGTTTCTCAGCTTTTCTGCCATGTCCGATATGACCCATATGTATGTTATGGATGTCATTTTCTGCATTAGTGACATGTCAGTATAGTGATGTAGTCTGACAGTTGGCAGTGGTTGTAGATACTTTTTTACATGCTATATTTTGTTGAAAAATGTCACTTTTGCTTCAGTTTTACTTCTTATGATTTACTCTGAGGTTTTATGAACGTCTACATGTTCAGTAAATGAAATACAGGAAAATACCAGATTTTCACAGAACAACAGAGGATAAAATGATAAATAGTGATAAATCATTCCAGAAAGATTAGAGGTAGACAAAAATTAATTCTGAAGTTAGCACAAAACTATGTTTGCATTGATTGTTTCATTCATCTGAACACTTACCTGGGACATTATGCTGTTAAATACTGTATTTTGAGTGATTTTCTACACTCGTGGCCAAAAGTTTTGGGAATGACGCAAAATTTGCTGGACAATGTTGACCCCCCCGCCCCCACACACACACACACACACACACATTGTTTCTGGGGTACATTGAACAACAATTAGGAGCATTATATAGGTTTAAGATAAATTTAGTGACAAATAAGTTACACTTAAGCAAACAATCCATTTGTGTCATTCTCAAAACTTTTGGCCACAAGTGTAGTCAGCTAACATTCTGATCACTGACAGGAGAAGTGGTAATAATATGGATTATTTCATTACATTTTCAACTTCTACTGGGTTGGATGTATTAGGCAGCAAGTGAACATTTAGTCCTTGAAGCTGATGTGTAGGAAACAGCAAAATGAGCCACTTAATGAACTGAGTGACTTAGACCAGGTCCATATTATAACAGTGATGACCGAGTCAGAGCATCTCCACCACAGCAGGTCTTGTTGGGTGTTCGTGGTCAGCAGTGGTTAGTACCGACCAACATCCCAATCTCAGGACATTTGATCATCTGCTGGAGGTGTTGGACAACTGAATCTGATCCATGACGGTCCATTTACCTCCTGGACTTCAGGGATCCGCTGCTACTTTCTTGGTCCAGATACTGCACTACACCTTCAGAGGTCTGGTGGGGTCTAGGCCTCAGGTCACAGCTGTTTTTGTGGAAAAAGGACAACCTGCACAATATTAAACAGGTGGAGGTAATGTTCTGCTCCCATAGATGCTGGATTGGTTGAGATCCGGTGTTTGTTCTTTAATTTTGGTAGGTACAAACCACTTTACATTGATTTGACCATCACAATTTCATCCCTTGTCAAAGTTTCTCAGATCCATAATCTTGTCCATTTTTCTGTCTTTAACACATCAGCTTCGAGGTCTACACGTTCACTTGTTGCGTTATATATCCACCCACTGACAGGTCCCATTGGAATGAGATAATCAACATTAACACCACTTTTCCTGTCAGTGGTCAGAATGTAATGGAAAATCAGAATCAAATGTCTGTGGAAAGAATAATGGGCTTAAGACTGTGTTGGGATTCCTGCCTTTTGAAGTACAGTATTTGTCTTTTTGGTGATCACACCGTTAGTCACTGTCATTAATCAAGATCAATTCCCCTGAATCCTTCCATAACACGCTTCTTGCACAAAGATCCTGATGTCACTGCGTTACAGGGAATTTCCAGACATCTGTTCACAGCGGTAATAGCTTTGAGTGTCTGTAGTGGCATGGGAATCACATCTTGGAGCTATATCAACTTATATCATCTTTTCTTGTGGTAAAGAGGTTAACCCCATTAAAGTCGAAGCATAATTAACCAAAAGTTCAATCTTGGTTCTTTAAGTTATGTGGTAACTGCAGCTCCACTGCCAAGTGGCTTTTAGAGGATTACTTGGAATTCCCAGGAATGTTACAGGAAGTGTTGGTCTTGTGTATGATTAGGTGATCATTTAGTCTTAGAAAAATTAAGACGCCTTCATATTTTTGGTTTTTTTTTTCTAAATAGATACAGAATGACAAATAAGTGGAAACTGGACCGGAGGCAACTACAGTTAAGATGATGTATTTGATTTAAAAGTCTCTCTGAAGATCAAAATGTCTTCCATGCGTCTGGTTTGCCCTTTGGAGAAGCATTTGAAGGTACCACATTCATCTGTACAAACAACAGTAAACAAACACCACAGGACCACACACACACACCACTGAAGAACACGTCTACTAACCCCATGAGATGAGCATATTATGGTGCAGATGGTGTGACTTTATCCCAGGACAGCAGTGTTTGAGCCACAAAAGATGTGGAGTTAACAGGTATAAAAAGTCTTGTATTGTTAGAACTTGAAAAACTGAGGTGACACAGATCTTACCTTTTGAGATAATGGGCTTATTTGTATACTATTCTATTGCCTATCAATAGCTGTTATAACTTTCAATCAAAGTTCTTGGTAAAATTGGGGAAAAAAGTTCCCTTATTTTGCTCCTTGTCTTGGAATAACCTTAGAATATTCTAAACCTGCATGTTTTTGTCTCCTTGGGAGTACTTATGTAACTGAAGAGGGTAATTTCT
This sequence comes from Apogon talboti, assembly GCA_037367365.1. Taxonomy (NCBI): domain Eukaryota; kingdom Metazoa; phylum Chordata; class Actinopteri; order Kurtiformes; family Apogonidae; genus Apogon; species Apogon talboti. The sequence continues at coordinate 7,432,346 of JAPQRQ010000008.1, forward strand.
ATTCCTAGCTAATTTCTTCTCATGTACTTTTCCATCTGTTTCCCTGTCCTTGCTTTAATCTGTTGTTTTCTGTATTCTATACCTCTCTATCATGTTTCAGGTTTCAATTTTGCATGGACTTAAGTGCCTTCTTGGTCAGGTCTGACTCGGAAAAGAGATTTATTCTTGGTTAAATAAATGTTTTCTGGTGATAAGGGATACAATGGAGGAAAAAGGAGAAAGCCTTATAACCCCGAAGTAGAGCATCCAGACTATAAAATGTCATATTGCAGTTGTTTTGTTGCAGAATAAGCGGTGTACCTCATAAAACCGATGGCACCGAGAAATAGAAGAATTATGTGGCTATTTCAGAACATCATCTGAAGTCTTCAGCCAGTAGCAAATGGGTTTTTGCGTGTGTGTGTGTGTGTGTGTGTGTGTGTGTGTGTTTTTTCTTGCAGGACAATAATAAGTGTAGCTCCAAAATAGTACCAATGTGGCTTAAGGTCAACAAAGTTTTGGAACAGCCATCACAAAGCCCTGACCCTAATCCAACAGAACATTTGAGGCCCAGTTGCACAAGTTTTGCAAGAGTGTTGTATGAAAGACGAAGAATGTTTGATTCAAGTAGGACAATGTAAAGGCAATGTCACTGACTGTTAAGAAAATACATTTAAATGTTTGACCCCATGGGAAGGTGATGAAATAAATAAAAACTACCAATTCTCTCTACTATTATGAGAACATTTCACATCATTACATCTTCCTTTTTACAGCTTGCATTTGATAAGAAAGAGCAACGTATTTTTCATTTGAGGATAAAAGCCTTTTGTTTCAGGCACATTCATATCAGATCAAATGCGGAAAACCCCTCCCAGTTAAACACATAAAACACACAGTAAATATGGCTCTGACAGCACAATGGTAAACCTTTCCATATATTAAATAACCTTATATAAAACAGCAGCTGCAAAACTAGAAAAAAAAGACCTTACAAAACACTTTAAAGTCAGGAATATTTAAAACATTTACAATTTACACTGTACTTAACATACATGTATATTACATGATAAATACATCCTTGTTTTGCACCTCTTTAAGAAGCCGTCGCAAACAGTGCAGATCTTAGAGCAGTTACGTTTCATCGAAGGACAGTCACTTTAATTTTACTGCATACCGAAACGTTAGATCTGACAAATGACAAGTGTTTAAGCATCACTAACACACTAAACCTTTTATTGAAAGCCAGTTAAGATAGAAAACAATTCCTTAGAAATAACTTAAAACCATGTATAAACATTTTTTATTTTAGTAACTGAGTCACTTTAGCAGGTATGTGACAAACATGTGTTTTCTATCTGGTGTCCACATGGTTGGGTCCTTTCACAGACTCCCAGCTTGGCAACATGTTCAGATGGAGTCGGATGACTGTTGTAAAGGCAGATTACAGCCAAAACACACACACTATCCCTGTTCCTGCTTACTTCTAAAATGCTCCTTTTTTTTGCACAGTTTTATTTGAAGTCTACTTTTGCCCTCGTGTCAGGGGCGGTGCAGAATCAGAGGAGGTTCTCATCTCTTCATAGCTGATGTTGTTCTGATGGAGGCTTGTTTCCAAGGTCTGGGCTCTTATCATGATCGCATCATTTCATGTTTGCATGGAGCCGTTTGTCACTTTTGGGCAGATTGCAAACAAGCAGTTGTTGTTGTGTTTTCCTACAAACTCTTCTCAGAGGCAGAGCAGTTCTGGAGGCAGAAATGATCTTATTAGCACTAATGCTGCACATTAACATTACAATGTGAGTAATACACTCGTGGCCAAAATAAATGGATTGCTTGCTTAAATGTAACTTATTTGTCACTAAATTTATCTGAAACCTATATAATACTCCTAATTGTTCTTCAGTGTACCCCAGAAACAATGGGGGGGTCAACATTGGCAGCAAATTTTGCAAAAACAAAACTTGTGTCATTCCCAAAACGTTTTGCCACGAGTGTACAAATAACTGTTTGGATTGTCCCAATATGGGTGATATTAATAATTTGAGGCCCTGTCTTAAATGCACTTTATCTGTGGGGTTTTTCTACTATTTCCCTCCTGAATAAAGATTTATTTATTTGGAGCAGTCTAGTACTCTTATTAAAATTAAACCTGAGGGAGGCAGAAATCAGGGGTAAGCATTAAAATACACACCGTCTTCCTTCTGCAGCTGTTTTGTGTCCATATCAATTGACTAAATATTAACCCACAAACCCAACTATAGTTTTTTGCTGCTATGAAAATGTGAAGCCAAAATACCACCTTTACTGAAGTAGAGACTTACACAAAAATGTAAGTGATCAATATTTAATTACATATTTTGTCCCTTATCTGTCTAATTTAGCTAAACGCTTCCATTTCAGCTGAGATTTCATACAGCCTTTAAAGAAAATGAAAAGTAGGTGCTGTATTATACTACAATATATTGATAGGTATTGATTCACAAAACGTACTGTGTGCTGAAGTTTTAAGGCCCTTGGAGTCATTTTGTGTCAAACTGAGCTACATTTCATAATCAGACAACATACATTCTAGTGTCAAACAAGTTATAATTGCCTTAACTAAGCAAACGTATTCAGTTTTATTGCAAAACACTGACATCGTACTTGTTTTGGGTGTCGTTCACTATCTAAAAAGGCCTCTACCACTGCAGCCTGAGTTCAACTCCAACCCCGACACTTCACTGAATGTCACACAAACACTAAAAATACCAAAAATATACTGTATAATTGTGCATCTATGCGGCTGAAAATATCCAGCAACAAGAAAACATGACAACAATGCTAGCTGTAGTGACTGTAAAATGAAAAATGTGGGCCGCAAACCCCAGAATTATGCATCAACAATCAACTTCCTCCTACACAACAAGGCTTTAGATTCCAGGAATGCCATATGTTTGACACTGTATGTACGAGTGCCACTGTTTCCCAGCAGAGCGGCATGTCTGAGGGGAAATGTTTGAAGTTATAATAACATTGGCGCTACACAGGCAGACTTAGCACGTTGCTCCTTTGACCAAGAAAAGCTAAAACAAAAAATAATAACTGCTATATGAATAATCTCAAATATAAATATAAACGTACCAGTAAAGCTTTTATTCATTTTTGTTTTTCTACTGTTTCACCACAGTTTTCAGAGGGGATCAACATTTAAAAAAAATTTATTTATAAAGCAATTTTACTTAAGCTACTGTACCTCCCAACTTTTCAGACGTGCTCTCCTGAAATACCAGTAACCATAACCATAACCATCATACCCACTCACAGTTGTGGCTCACTTCACATAAACCAAAGATATGTACCGAGTTAGGAAGGTCTACTTTTACTCACTATGCACCATATACTTGGAACTTAGCTTCAGAAATCATTTACATTATTCTCATTAATACCTTTAAAGGGTTAATTGCTAATTTTATTTATTTTAATTGCTCTGATTTTACTTTTAATTTTTACTATTATGTCTATTTCTTTTAAGTTTTGTTTTACATTATATGTTATGGAAACTTTTGTAATTGTTATTGCAATGTCTTGTTTCATATTCTTACTCTTTTATTTTATTTTATTTTATTTTATTCTATTTTATTTTATGTACCTCAGGAACATTGAGAATGAAGGTTTCCCTCAATGTGTTTTCTGAGATTTTAAATAAATAAATGAGGATAATGATAATGATGCCGATGATGATGATGATGATGAACCTTTTTTTTTCCCCACACAGAAACTATAAGGAAACTATAAGGAAACAAGCAGAGTCAACTAATTAGTTTTAATAAAATCTTATTAATTTCACCCCTAGCCTTAATCTCTATAACCACTTATATAAATCTACTTCCTCTGCTGGTCATTAGAAACTGATCTATTTTTCAAGTATCCTTACAAATGAATTTGCATAGATGGCAATACAAATCAGTGTAAAATTACAGTGTAAATGGGCATTAGAAGAAAATATTTGCATGTTTGTTTGGTTTATAAAACTATCTTTGTCTTTTTTCCATCATAAACTGTGGAAAAATGACAGATAGGACACAGACAACAAATACTTCTAAAAATGTGGAACGCTTAAACATAAATGGTGTGAAAATAAATGCACTTCTATGGGGGTTAATTTGACCCAGTGGCTGTTATAGGTATAAATGTACATATTTTTAATGAAGATGATATGGATGATGCACCTTTTTTTTAGGAATCTATAAGAAAACTAATAAAACAAGGATATGCAATAATGGCATGAATATCAATAAAATATTATAATTCCATCCGTAGCTTTTCCACATACAGTATATCCACTTGTATGAGTATGCTAGGTCATGTGAAACTGATCTATCCTCATCATCCATTTTTAACTGTGTACAAATCATAGGGAACAAGAACTTTAAAATGAAAATACTACTGTTTTGTTTTTGTTTGAAATCACATAGACCTCTGTCCGTACATTTTTGCCTACAAACCAGCTCTGCCTCAGAAAAGGTTGACTTTACTAAAACATCAATTAGTTGACCATGAAACTAGACCCTCTACGGTGACGGTTGTTAATCAGCCGGAGTGTTGGGCGCTGTGGACATACAGTACACCCCCCCCCTCCTCAGACCTCCAGGAGACTCTACGGCTGCTCAGGTTCTGGCGGGGGGTCGGGCTGGAGACGACAAATGGGCTTGTTGCACATGGGACACACACTCCTGATCTCTAACCATTTTAGCAGACACCTGAGGGAAGAAGACGAGAGGAAAACAATGTTATCCAGAGGGACACAGACAAGATACAACAGCACAATACAGACGTGTGAAAAGCTCAAATGAAGCTGTAGAACAGGACTGATCAGACAGACTATTTACACACCTCTACTGGTGATACAGGTTAAGAAATGTCAGTGAGAGAGACAAGCAATTTGGTCTCCTAAGCGCTGTTGTCATTGTCACGCCTAAGCTGCAGGGTAAAAACAGGAATCGGGTGAGTGCAGCACACGGGTTTTAACATGCACTGGTATAAATTATCAGGAATTTTCTCTAAGGCACTCAAGGAAAAAAATTACTGAATGCATTTTCCTGTCTACACTGACATCTTTCAGTGTGAAAAAGCCATTATAAAAAGGAATCGATTACTTCTGTGGACTGGTGTATCAAGATTTTTGTACCACCTGAAACTGTTGTATTCTCAAAACAACCAAATGGGCCAAATATACTCAAGTGCCATTTTCAGTCTACAGAAATGTCCTTTGCCATTATAAGCCACTCTTCTTCACTACCTTCAATGTCTCAAGTCATAACATGAGTTTGTTTATTGACCTCCTGTGTTTTATAATTCATCATCTGGTTTTGTATTTAAAGTAACGCTAATCAATCTGCATAGACGCTAATATAAACCTGTCTAAAATTACAGTGAAAATGAGTATTAGAAGAAAATATTGGCATGTTAGTTTTGTTTATGAAATTATTTCTATCTCTTTATTCATTGTAAACTGTGGTAAAATGATACATCATACATATGCAACAAATGCTGTTTGCTCAAAATGTTTAACCCATAAAGACCCAAACAGCCCTGGTGACCAAAAGCATCTACTAATGTAAATGTTTAATAAATTCTGAATCACTAATATTATCAATACGTTGAAATAACTGGTGTAAAATACAGTTACTCATCTTTTCATGGTCATCAGATATGACCCATTTGGATGTTCAGAGGCTCCGTAATGAACGTGGAAACACCGTCATCTTCGACAACATTGATTTACCAGTAAAACCCATGGAGTTGGATCAATGACAGTGGATGGAGACACTTGTTTTATGTTCAGTTACTGAAAAAGTCACTTCTTCTTCAGTTTCCTCTGTTTTTGATATAATAACACTCAACTTTAATCTGAGCTTTTATGAACATCTACATGATCAGTATATTAAATACAGGAAAATACCTGATTTTTGCTGAAAAAATACAAAATACAGAAGATAATATTATAATAAATGGTGATAAATCACTTAAGAAACTGCCACAAAAGCAGCACTGGGTGTTTATGGATTAAACATAAATGGTGTGAAAATTAATGCATTTCTATGGGGGTTATTTTGACCTGGTACTTGTTACAGTGATATATGTGCATATGTTTAATTTAGATTTATCTCAACTGTATTTAACATTTGGGAATGTGACAAAACATAATTTTGAGAAAAGTCAAAAATGAAGTCAGTTAGTTATTACTGCAGTAATAACAGTAAATAAATATATAAAAATAAATAGTAGCAAATAGAAGTCTGTTTTTTTTTCCCTTGTGTTTGTTTTTATGTATTAGTCTGAACAAAAAAAACTTACTTCTTGTGGAAAGCGTGGGAGCATGGACACACTCCGAGCTCATCCCTGCTGCGAAACTCTTCTAAACACACTGCACATGTTTGCTGCAGAGAGAAAATGAAAGTCAGCTTACATGTTTTTAATTAATGAGTGCCTGTGACAAAGGCAATTTCAAAGCTCTTCATTCAGCTTTATGACCAGATTCTATCGCTGGGATTTATGAACGCACTTCAATAACGTAATTAGGTAGTAAATAAACAGACGTCCACCGAGGCAACAGTCCACTCATCTTCTCATTCCACAACATTATTAAAGCTTCGTTCATTTGTCATTTGGTGCCACTAGTCAGTTTTTGTATTCAACTGTATTTCTTACTTAGCCTGTAGCTCCCCGGTGTTAAATAACGTTAAAAACAAAGCTACTCTGCTGATGTTATGGAGTTATTCCAACACTTAAAGCACTTCAGTTTTCACTTCAGTAGCACATAAAATTCTACAGGACACACAAATAGGAGTGATTGCATGCACTATATGGACAAAAATATGGGACATGTAACATACGGTATAACCATTCACATTAACTCCTTAACACTTGAATTTACAAGTATATTCAAAAATATATTATTTGTGTTTTTGCTTTCTTGTAGATGCTAAATTAAGTAAAGAATGTTCATTTGATTATAGCACATAAAATAGATAGAGTTTTGTGTATGTTGCATATTTGCGATAACAGGCAATAATGTTAAAAAAAAACAAAAAACAGATTTTCTGGTCTCAGGCATTATTTTCAGTGTCCTGACTGAAACACCAATTATTTTATCTATTATCATCCAAACAAACAGAGCTCAAGCTTTTAATATGATTATTATGGTCAGAACGTGACAAATATTTCACAAATCTAGAGGCTGTAAATATTTTCGATCAGTGGTTCTCAACCTTTCTGTTGCCATAAGCAGATTTCACCCCAAAATGAAATAAAAACAGTTAGTTTGAGAATGTTTATCACGATATTAAATTATATCATGACATTTGACATTGACATTTTGTAGTCCAGCTGCCTGTTGGGAATGAAACACCTGAATTTAATATGTCCTGATACTTTTGTCCATATTGTGTAGACTGAACATGCAACAATGAAAAACAATTTTAAGAAATATCTGCAGATAACTTTTTTTTTTTTAAATCTTTGATACAAAATATTAGCTTGTTATTGAAGTTGAAATTGTCTGTCACTACTGCTCTTACAATGCAATGCAAGTTAGTCTCATTGTTTCCCATATACTTACACATACACTAATAATTCATTATTATACTGAATATGATAATACTCTGAATTTGATACAGGTCACGTAAACACCACATTCATTTTGGATGTTGTGAATTAAGCCTCATTCTGATTAAGTGGTGTGTGATATGCTGATATTACTTTGGTTTTCAGATTATTCTTATATTTACTTGACTGGACGTATATGGAGTTCTATCCGAATATACAAGTCATTTGGGTTTTCTTGTAGTTTGTGTCACATGTTTACATTCAGCTCTGTATGTTGAACATCAACTGTGCAGCAGTTTTTCAGGCTTGACTACAGATGCATGAGAAAATAATAGCAAAGCCCACACCTACTTTAAGCATTATGAAAGAGTCAACAGGAGTTTTTTGATATGCACAGATGCTGGCAACATTTCAAGGAGGCAAATGATGGATTGATAGATGGAGGCTGTGTTCGCTTAGGGATATTAATGCATTATTCATTTTCAGCCATGTAAACACCTTCCTTGGAATATTATCTTTTTGGTGCTCGTTAAAATATTGTAGTAGTCGAATATAATCAAATCTCACCTTTTCATAAACTATGTAGAATATGACAAAAAGACACCGTAACATGACTGGAGCACATTGCTGTTTAGTCTAATTTTATTAAAATGCATGAAGTTAAAATGATATTAATTAACATTTGAGGAAAAGCTAAGACGAAAAATAGACTTCTTTGTTTTTCAGGCTTGAGTACAAATGCATTAGGGAAAAAAAAAAACAGTGAAGTCCTCACCTACTTTAAACATTATGAAAGAGTTGATAGGTTTTATTGATATGCACTGATGTTGGCAACCTTTCAAAGAGGCAGTTGAAGGATTGATGGATGGAGGGTGTGTTTCCCCATTAATATTAATGGAACATTATTTTTTAAATTATTTTTTCACAATATTATCTTTTTGTGCATTAGCATACGGTAGTAATTAATCAGACGTAGAAAATGAATGAATAGATCACAAAAAGATCGGGGCACAATGTTGTGTCGTCAAATGTCATTAAGATGCATGGAGTTAAAGTGACATGAAGTTACATTTTAGAAAGATAACAAAACATATATGCAAAACATATTTTAGCTGGAGATTTCCATTTAGGAATATATATTC
>JAPQRQ010000008.1:7444255-7495351 GCA_037367365.1 Apogon talboti
AAAATTCATGTACATAGAGCTAATACTTATGAAGCATAGACTTCTCTGTTGTTAATCTAACATATGAATGGGATTAGTTGTTGTTTACTCAGCTGTCAGTGAATTATTCATTGTCATACAGGGATAATTACTGTTTACATTACTTCCTCTTTGAACTTAATGGCATCGGGTGGTCTAAAACATATGTTTGATTGGGTGGTTGAGCTTCAATAAGTTTTTTTTTCCAAGACAACAGCGTGACGCTTGAAGTTAATTACAAGGGCAGCATTTTAATGCTATAATTTAACAACTCATCCGACAGTAATGAAAATGTTTCCTGTTTTCTTAGATAATTACAGGTTAAGCTTAAAATGTGTTGCTATAAATGCTGCAACGCCACAATTTGTGACATTTTAAACACTTGGATCATTAAACTTTAATAGGTTCCACATTATTTCCTCTTTTCAGCCATGTCATTGCGTGTTTGTAAATGGTCATCTGTCGTTTGTCCATCCCATTCATACAGTATTAAACTTACTCCAAGAAGGCTCATTTTCTTCCCTGCTCCTTTCAAAACAACCTATAGACAAGAAAAGGATTTATGATGACATGCATATTAAATCACAGAAACAAGTATAAACATTAGGTCCGAATAAGGCTAAGGTCAAAGAGGTAGATGTTACCTCATTGTAGACATACTGTCCTCTTGCAGCTTTTCGTCTTACTCTGCAAAAGCACAGAAAAAAACAGACTCATTTGGTGGCAATGTAGATTCATAACAATTCTATAATGTACTTGTTGGCACCATATCTTTCTTCACTGGGACATGTCTTGTCATGCAGTATGAATAAGTCAGGATCCTTCTTCAGGCACTTCTGGAATTCACGCGTCACATTCAAGTAACAGCCTGTGCAACTCAAGCATCCTTTGTGACTCAACATGGGCTGATCTACTGTATAGTACCTTTACATTCTGTACGTACCAAGCTCCTGTATAAGAAATCTTGATAAAATGATGTTGAGGTTTTTATTGTAAAAGTCCAATAAGTGACTTAAGTAACCATTAGCGGAGAAGTTTTACCAACACAGGAAGACAGTAGGAGGTATGACCTATAAATACACACTCTTACGCATCATGATTGGATAAAGCACCTTAACCATTGCATTTATTTTTACATGTATGGCTTGAGCTTTCTCAACTCATGGGTAGTGGACTCACTCTGAGTGGGTCGCTATCTGATTTTGGGCTGTTATTTTGGCAAAGGTGCAGGGTGTTAGAAAGATGACAGGGTTGGATGACATTTTTATTCACAGGCAAGAGGTAGTGCAAATATGACCCTGGGTACAGTATATTTAGTGTGGATGTATAAGCACTGACAATAAAAAAAGGAGAACATGTCAAACCTTAGATTTAATTTTAACCCAATTAACCAAGGTTTTACTTATTTTGCGTGCGTACGTGGTTATGTTAATATATTATGTAATGTGCTCTGAATGTGGGGATGCAAACATGTGTACTGAGTTAAAAGCCTTACAATAGCATAGATACCTACAGTATATATATACAGTACCTATAGAGTTGGAATAGTTTTATATTCTGGCACATTTCTATTTCTATACCTTTGACCAGGTGCAATGATTACATACTGAGTCCCAGTTACACTTTATATATCAAGAATAAATCACATTATAACAATCATTTCAGTAAAGTGAAGTAAAAATCTTTAATTCCAACTTTATGGGTAACAGCGTATGTTTATTACCTTGGTCTTGGAAAATATATTTGCTATTCTATATATTAAATTCTATTAAAAGTAGGTTGTGATTTAATGAGCACAGGAAAATTTGACCAGTTGAGAACCACTCATATAAGGGAGTGTGTGTATGTTCCCAAGTCTTGAAATTGAAAACGTTTCTTATACAACTTTGGTTCTCATATTCCTAATAACAGCCACAACATGATGATGACTGAGGTTTTTCAGTGCCTCTCCTCTGCTTGTTTACAGCAACAACAGTGTGCTATGCCAGTTACAATTCACTTTGAAATCCAGTCAGCAAACTCCCAGTACAACAGAGACTTCACACTGAAACATGCACAAATCGTCCATATTGAGTAGTTGAACATACAGTAAATATCATTTATAGCGCTGCTGAGATAAGAAGTATTGAAAGTGAACCATACAACTTTACAGATCAGCAATAACAGGTTGTCTACAATGACCTGGACAACTTTTTGACATGTTTAATTAAGTTTTTATGATAAATATTCAGCTTTGGACACTACATACTAGCTAAAAAAATCCTTTAAGTACAGATTAGTGTCATTTGTCAAAGGTAGCTGTTTGTCCTGAGTAAAAGGCAGTTCAACATTCCTGTAAATGGCCTGTAATGTTGTATGCAGTTGGTTTGTACTACTCACACATTAGGTATAACACTGATACATTTATGTATAATACTTGGTGACATCTCACATTAGACTCCCCTATGGTGGTTACAAAAAAATGCCAGTGTTTGCTTTTACCATTCAGGGCATGTAAATTAAGCAGATAATATCGCAGGTCTACATTCAGAACATAGCAGAAGACAATAATACATCTTAATACAGTAATAAGACGCTCAGAAATCACTGCAAACTGGACCCACCACCTCATGTTTGATATAAGAAAAGTAGTCTCTATTGTTTTTTTTTCTTACTCCTACCCCTGGGAACCTTGGGATGATATCATCATATTGCTGCAGGCCATGCAGTGTACTTTAAATGACCCGAAGTCCATTTAAGGTTCTTGAAATGTCTTGCTGACAGTAAAAAAAATTAACAAAAGATAACCTCCTGTAAAGGCAAAACTTGAACAGGTTTTTCTAGATATCATGGAGGTTCCACACTGACACAGTCCCAACCAGCATGTAAATTCTCATTTCTTTAAGTCTTTGTGTGTTTCTGTGCATTTACAGATGATAAGAAACCATTGTGTGTAGGCACTAATATGAATATGTTGTTGGCTGATGATGACTATTATGAGATATGCAGTATATACCATAAATTTTGTGTTTTATATTGTTTTTATTATTACTACCGATATACTGTAAATTATTTTTCTGTTATCTTCTTACTACTTTTTATCTTCTGTATGGTAATTTAACTAATTAACTAACTAACCAACTAAATAAATAAATAAATAAATAAATATGTATTATGTGAAATTTCAGTTTCAGTGAAAATGCACATGATTTTATCTAACTGGTACAAATCTGAATGCCAACCGATACCAAATAATGCAATTTGGGTCAAGATTAGCAGCAAATCTAACATCCACTTGCTTCTACAAACTGAGACTGTGGACTTAAGTTTTGTGACATGGGTGAAAAGTATGTTTATCTCTGGCTTCAGCTTCTTCCTTTGGTTAAAAATGGAACAAACTGAATGTGTTTTTTTAAGTGTGTGGTTTTTTTTTTAATGTAACCAAAATAAAAATATTCATTCATTCATTCATAAATTCCTGTCACTTGCAAGAACACACATACTGCAGTATATAGAAAACAGAGGAAGAACCAGAATCAGACACTGAAACAGGAAGTGACATCATTTTTTTCTACCAGGTCAGTTGATGTGGATGGTGTTTTCAGTAAGTTAGTGTTAGCTCGTGTTAACTCCTCTGTAGTTTTCTCACCAATCAAATTATTTCTCAAAATCCAAGATGGCGACCATCAAAATGCCAAAGTCGTGGCTTCAAAAACCTCACATCACAGAGGCTTGGTACAATATTTCTATGCAGTCTACAATATTTTGTAGTTTGATATTTCCTTCTAGCAATCCTCACAACCTCCATCATCATGTAAACACAAAACGACGTCGAAGTCTAGGCTTGTAAATATCAATATCCAAAATAACCAGTAGTTGACAGCATGAGTGAAAGGTAAACTCAGGTGACAAGTTCAATACAGGAGAAACTCTACTTTGAGGATAAGGTGGGGCAGCTAGAAATTCAGGTTTATGTTGAATCTGTTGGATGGAATATTTTAAGAACAGGTTCACTGGGAGCTGCATATCAGTTTTATGCATCAGCCTTGTTTGTACCTGATGAAACAGCAGCAGAAGATAAGACAGGGCATGAGGATGAAGAGGCCGATGCCGACGACGATGATGCAGACATTGAGTGGCAGCTGTAAGATCTCTTCAGACACCATGTTGGGGTCGTAGTTATTGAATCCAACGGGACACAGAAACCCTGAGGTGATGCACAACAAAGAAAGAAAAAAACTTTCATGAAAACACTAGCAAGACTGATGGCTGACTCATTGAAATGTTGTGTTTTGACCCTTTGGGCCACCATAGCCATGGGGTGCAATGTGTCTCTGTGTTCAACAAGTGATTCCAGTTGTATTGACATAACACTAACTTAACAGAGAGCATGTTATAAATATGGATATTGCCGTCTTATGCTGGTGTACTTCATACATATTCAAGTGCTTACTGAATGTTTTAAAAAAAAACAAAAACTTATGGAATGTATGACGTTTACTAATGCGAGTAAGTGAAGTACACAGAGCTTCACTCTGTTAATTAGTTTTATGGCATTTACAGAATACCTGACTGTCCTCACAAACTATAAAAACTGCAAATCACAGCGCTGTTGAAATCTTACCATATACTTATTCATGTAGTCCAAAAAATTTTGTAGGTGATGCATGAAAAGGGGGAAGAGGCTGGAGCTGTTTTTCACTTTTTTTTCATTAAAGAGCAACAGGCTAGTCAATTAAACCAAAGATGATCCGACTAAACTCTTCAGAAGGAGATCAGAGGCTATTATGTTTGAATGGAGACGTATTTTCTGTAAACAGTTTGTCGAACAATTTGTTTTTGTAAATCTTATTATAACATGGTAACCATAGACTGGCAGACTTTAAGAGTATAGAAGCAAAGAAGCTAAACTCTGGGACTTTTTCGACAATGGCTTTCAGTCCATAAAGCTGAAAAATCCCATATTATCAATATAATCTGTTTTACAGTAGCAGTGAGTATAGTCACAGATATAATTGTGGTGTTGGGAAATTCTCTTGCAATCACTTGGCTTTGGGTTCCTGGCAAAAAACAGTTTTTAATCAACTTCACTTGATAAGATCAGAAACATGCAAAATGAATAACATGAGTAACAGCTTCAAATGTTCCAACATGTGGAACCCATTTACACCAGTTCTAGAGTCTGTTATGTAGGTGAACACATGCGCTTTTGTGTTCTTTCTTTATATCGATTAAAAAGTAACCGAGTTCATTAAGTACATCAGGAATCTACCACCGCAGCTCAGACATCTGTTCTGGTATATCACAAGGACCTATTGTAAACATTACAGAAAACACTGGGTGATACCATTGGTTCACTGTGATGCATGTGTCTGAAGTTTAATATAATAAACTCTGCAGGTTAGCTGTTGTCAAATGGCCGAGTTTGAAATCTTCCTCCTTTAGCTAGAACATCTTTGGTTTAAGTAACTGATAAAAAAAGAACTGATAAGATGGAACACTGGTCATTATTTGTGGTTTAATAATATGTGGGATTAAAAAGACAAATTATTGGACTTTATCTATTCTATCATGATTTCAAAACCCTGACAGTTCACATCATCTCATCATCACAAACCCATCAAAATGGTGGTTCTTACAAATATTATACTTATAGGCCTAAACTTAAAATGATGGGTTCTGACTTTGAGGTAGGTAGAGTACATAGCTCTGATAAGGGACACATTTACATTTCTCTCCAGAATAGTCAGGTGTCCCATTATGGTAGAAACAGGTTTTGCTTGCTGTAACTGGATGCTGTCTCTGTAAACGATGGAGGAAAAATTCTGCAAAAATATATTGAGAAGGCTTCAGACATCTTTCACAGTAACACTAGTTTCACTCTTATCTTATCTTGACTCAGAAGCCGCAAATTATCTTAAGATGAACTTTGGATATATTGTATTTTGCAAACTCCCACCATCACTTACACTGATGTTAAATTGAGGGACCATGTGAATACTAAAAAATTAACTCATTTCTGAAGGAAACTTAACAGTGATTAGTCAATACAGTCAATTACCCATGTTACATCATAAAAAAAAAACCAGAAGACTGATAAGATGGATTTCAGTGTTAACGCAAACCTCCCTGATGAAATCTAAACCTGACAAACAGAAATCACCTTCTGGAAATGTGTTAACTATTATTTCCTGTGAAAATGTATCAGTCTACCCAGCAACTGATTCCTCAGACAGATAGTGACACAGGTTTGGGTGAATCCAAAACTTCATTCTGCTGTAGTTTGACGGTAAACAAGCCAGAGCCGTGCCAGCATGTCCTCACAGGCCTTCATATCAAACATTAACTCACCATGCATCACCTCCAAGTCTCTGCGTGGCAACACCGCACTGTGCCTGTGTGTGTCCACCCCCCCGCGGCGTGGATGTGGGGTTGGATTTTGTTGGTGTAACTTGTAAGGCCTGGCACACATTCCCCGCACTGAGTCTGGAAAGCTTCTTGTTTCAAAGTGCAATGTAATACTGCTCTCACTGTAAGGATTGATGAGCTGCAAAAAGTTTTTGAGCTTATATGAAAGAGGAGATAGAAGACCAAAGGGGGAAGTTTTGATGTACTTGTACTTTAATTAAGTACTTCCATTTTCTTCTACTCCACTACGTCTCAAATAAATATTGTACTTTTTGCTGCACTGCATATGTCTGAAAGCAGGAGTATAATGTGTGGTGATATTTAATGTGATATCCATTATGATGTGAAAATATTCTTATATTATTGAGCTAGCTAAAAGCTAGCTAGCTTTGAGGATGTGGAGGCACTGTATAGCTTTCTTTTTAAAGTGACTTTTTAATGATTTTGTATAGCTGTTTTTTTTTAAAGTGACTTTTTAATGTTTTTGTATAGCTGTCTTCTTAAAGTGACTCTTTAATGATTCTCTGTTGTTTTTTCTTTCTATTGTGGTTTTTTAATTTTTTATTGTCTATGTTGGACCTTGAGTGTGGAATAAAGTTTCTATCTATCTATCCATCTATCTATCTAAATAAACTTTTTAAAAAAAAATGCATTGCCATAAAAGTGAGAACAAGCCTATTTCTGAGCTCCTATTTTTAGATACATGGTTCTCACAGGAACCGATGATACTGATGATATTACTGAATGATGAATATGTTGCATTAAAGTGGATTAAACTACCAAAAAGTGAATAAAATGGTTCAGATCTCACAATACAAGATGCTAATGACATACATTTTATCTTTAATATGGTGTAAAATGTTGTCATGCTTACTTTAATTTTAAAAATATATAGGTCCTACAGTAAAAAACAGGTCACTCTCATTTTACTACACTTTTACTGCCATCATTACGTCACACAGGAATGTGTTCCACTTGCGTCTTGACCCGTACTCGTCAGAGTTTGGGCAGACAGAAAATCCCACCATGGCACTTTTCCTACCACAGACAACACATGTTACCCTTGCGCTACGATAGTTAGCGAGGTCAGATGGCAGAACTTATGCCGCTGTTGCAAGCTGCCAGTTCAAAGATCATTCTCTAATAGGCAGAGGTCAGAGCAGACAGGAGGCTGCAGGCTCGGTGTACAGTGGGGGGAGATTTGAGAAGGGCTTTACATGAGGTTTAGGGGGAACGAGAAGGCTGCTGTAATCTTAGCACAATGTTAGTAAATGATTGATAGAGGAGCGCTAAAAGGGCGGCCAGTGAGCAAATGCATGCAGTCTGGATGACATGAATACTCCTAAACCAACAAAAAAGTACTTATATACATGTAGGTTTTTTAAAAAATTAAGATTAGGTCATAACAGAAGAACACAAAGAATGAAAAGTAAAAATTCAAATGGAAGTGAATGCACCATTGGCAGATTCAGTCTTCACATCCTTTATATTAGTACCAAAACTTTAATTAAATATTTAAGTATTTCCAGCAAAATGTGCTTAAAGTATGAAAAGTCATTGGTAGTAAAGTAGTCCTTGTCAATATCAGATATCAGTGACGGGTTTGGATTCATTTTACTGCTGCATTTATGTTGTGTGTTGCATGTTACTGCTGTACATGTGTAAGGCTGAGGTCAGTTGAACTATTTTACTTAGTGTTAGGTCGTTAAATCACCGGCAGTGAAGTGTATTCTATATCATTAGGTCAGAAAAAAAGAGGCCTGTTTTCAGCTTTGTGTATATTTTCCAGTAAATCTGAGACGGTTTTTCCTAAGTTTATTCGGCTTTTGAAGGAGGGAAATTTACTTAACCTATAAAACAACATTTAACAGTTCAGTTTATCACTCTTAACACTGAACACAGTTGGGGGATGTGTGGTTTTCAGCAGACAGGAAGAGGTAAAAAGCTGTCACACATTATATTTTCCAGTGAGATGAGACAGAATGTGTGTAAAAGCAGTTACCCACATTCTATCACTTGACGAAGACACCTACCTTTACACCATCCAAGAGGTTGCATCAAATGTATGGTTGTTAAGATGGAAAACCCAGGGGAGACATGGGGATCACGGCCTCCCCAGTGTCATGACCTCTTGTCCACTTGTTTGTCTGGGGCTAAAAAGGATGTGCTGCAGCCTGGTGTATCCTTATAGTGCTGAAAACAGATACAGTGGTTTAAATCCTTGTTGCGGTTGGAGAAGGCAGACCTGATTAAAGACTCCTAGTTCCCCAAGAAGACATCAGACGGCTCTGCTCATCTGGGAACTGTGATTTACAGCCAATAACGTGAGACAAAACTACTGATTCAATCTAGATTTATCCTCCGAAACAGTCAGTGAAAAGAGATTTAGGAAGATCTCTGTGTTCTCTCTGCATGACACAGACAGAACTGGTGAGAGGGCGTAAATGTCACTGGGAAATAAACTCCAAATCTGATCCAGCGCTGAGGTTTGTAAACCTCTGGCCAAGTGCTTTGTCTCCACTTCAGATCATTGTCACAGGGCTGTCCTTGCTTTCTTCTCCTTTCCAGACCTCCACGTTGCTTCCCTCCTCTCTGGCTGGGAAAACCTGCCAATTATGGAGAGACAAAGGGGAAAGACATGGATGGGTCCCCCCCCCCCCCGCCCCCCGGCAGCTTCGGCCAGGGAGTCACCCTTCAGCGCTGCTCTGGAAAGCAGCTCCTCATCTCCTCCCCTGCCCTCCTGCTCACACAACACAGAGTTGCGGGGGGGGGGGATAAATATAACACAGGGAGATAAAAGGGATACCAGTGTGAACACAGATCCACTCTGACACGTTCCTCCTAATCTTGTGTTTTCTTTCTCTCCCATTCACTCCCCTCTCCTTCTCCTTCCTCCTCGTCTCTCAGTCCCTTCTCCACTTTTCGTCCTCAGCCTTCAGTTTGTAAACAGATCCCTGCTCATGTGATTCGCTGTCTGCATCACAGCTCTGCTTTCACCGCCCCCTCCTTCCTTCTTCCTCCCACTCTCCTCTCTCTCGCTCTCTCTCTCTCTCTCTTTCTCTCCCTCTACCTCTCTCTACCTCTCTGCCTTTACCCCTCACCCTTTTGGGTTTTTGTCTTTTACCAACCCCTTCCTTCCTTTGCAGCTGCAAACTATTACTGAAGTAGCAGAAGAGCAGATGGCAGACGGGCAGATGTGGAGGCAGACAGAGGGCATCTGTCAAATCAGACAGTTTGATTGAATACATGCTATTAGTGGAACTGATCACTACTGACAATGTTCATGGGCAAAATCACTGGTTGCTTCAAAGAGGTGATGCCTAATGTTCTAAATCAATTGAATGTATTTAAAAATGCATCAGATTTAGTTTGTTTCTTAATATATTCACAAATATGAATTTAGATTCACCAAGTCTGTGAATATTTGTTTATCTCATAGATAATTTATCACATTTTCAACATGTTTGTTAAACTACAACACTTAATAGTCAATAAGTCAGTATTGTATTTGCTGAATAAAATATGTTGAAGGTAGTTTTAAGTGTATATATGCAGTCTTTGCATTTTTTTATTAGGATAGAAAAAACGTAGGAAGTTAACTGTAACCTTTACTATGTATATGTACATGTATATGTACCATGTATGTATATGTATACGTATACGTACGGTATATGTACAGTATACATACCGTATATGTATATGTACCACATATGTACAGTATATGTATATGTAATGTATGTATATGTGTAGGTATGTTGTTATTTATTAAGTTGTCCATTAAAATACTCACGAATCAAATGAAATATCTACAAAGTCATCATTATGCTCTATAAAACATAGGATAGAGCCATCATAAGGAGATTTAGGTCATTTTCCTTACAAAAGACAAGCTATCATAGGCTTGTTTCAGTGTCAATGTCACACAATCATGTTCCTTCACAGAAGAAGCCAAATTCCTTGTGTGATCACTGTCAGATGTGATCGTGGTTAAAGTGATGGTGATGGTGAGTGTTAGGACTCAGCTGTGTGATTCTGTTGAATGTACTAGGCCGATCCTGCTCATTAAGTGAATATTAAAAACAGTAAGACACTTCATCTGATAATTGTTGTACTCAAAACAACCATCTGCATGTTTCATGAACATTATGCAACTAAATGTTGTGGAAGCAAAAAAAAAGGTCAGTATTTTCAGTCAGGTGTTCTCATAATTTTGGCCACCACTGTATGTGTGTATGTGTATACATGTACACACGTACAATTATTCTTACTATTTTTTCTTTCTATTTAATTATTTTAGATTCATTAACCTGTTTTGGGGTTTTTTTTTTCTACTTTCACATGCTTGAAATAAGTTATCAGTCAAATCAATTAAATTGAATTTAACATTTAAAGCATTTCTAAACAATTTTAGAAGAAATCATTTAACACTGAATAGACTTTTTTCATAGCAAAAATATCTACCACATGGTTTCAGTGCATTTCATTTATATACAGCTTTTCTTTTTAGATTTTTTTTGACATGCTCCTGAAGTACACTGAAGAACTGCATGTTCTAAGTTTCAAGGACTTTGTAATTGGCAAAGGCTCATTGTGTCTTATTTTTAGTTTGTTTTAGTATTTCACATTCCATTTATTTATTTTTTTGTTTGTTTGTTTGTACAGGTGTTATATAAGTAAAGATGATGATGTTGATGATGATGATGATGATGATGATGACGACGACTGATGATTACAATCATATCAATGATCAATGAACAATGATCTTAGTGCATATTGTCTCTCTAAAGTGGTGCCAACGTGGATACAGGTCAACAAAGTGTGTCCAACGCAAAGCCCTGACCTTAATCCAACAGAAAATGTGTTGGCTGAACAGAAAAAAGCGGGTTCATGCCAGTCCACAATCCATCTATCTGACAGACATGTGTGCAGGAAGGAGACAGGATCAACATGACATCTATGATAAATGTACTGCCTAGATAAATAAATCATCTGCC
This sequence comes from Apogon talboti, assembly GCA_037367365.1. Lineage (NCBI taxonomy): Eukaryota > Metazoa > Chordata > Actinopteri > Kurtiformes > Apogonidae > Apogon > Apogon talboti. The sequence goes on from JAPQRQ010000008.1 coordinate 7,455,655, forward strand.
TGGTGAGATATGAGATGACATAAAACATGACGTTTCCTGTCTCTTGTCCAATTTACACTTCAGCCTCTGTGATGAGCGTATTGACACTCACCTTTCCAGCTGTCTGTCATGTGTTATGTTTTGCGTCTTCATTTCAGTTGCATTCACCTGAGTAAATGAACCGAGCCAAAGCAGCAAAAGCTCCTTAAACCAAACCACATAACAGGGGGAAAAAATGCAGCTCTTTAGTCTGGCTAAGTGAGGATTAATTCAACTAAACAATTTATTTCTTCATTCATAGCTGCTTTGACACATTGAGCTCAATCTACTACCAGCACAAATGCTCTTATTTCAGCACACCTTAGTACATATATGTAATAGAAAAGTCTTTTTTAGGATCATTAATTAGATTTTTTGATACAGTATGAACTTTGAATGGAAATTTAATGAGAATACGCAGTATATGGGAAATAAATGTGTGGTAATTACAGTAAGATACCCAATATTGATACATGTTCAGTTGAACAAATCACCTAATATCACACTGTTGTCCATAAAATTGGAATTATTTTGTTTTTAGACACATTCTTATTACCATTATTCTTATTTTTACACATCAGTCATCACCTTTGACCAAGTACAATGATTACACACTGAGTCCCAGTGACACTTTATTTATCAAAAACAAATCACGTTGTCACAATCATTTCATGAGAAGACATAAAAATATATTATTCCAATTTTATGGGTAACAGTGTATGCTTATATTGTGAATTCTTTAAAATATTCGGAGAAATTGAGTCAAGGTAAAAGGTCTGTCTGTACTGTACATCTGTGTAGGATATTGCATAAAGCCATAATCATGGCTCACAAATTAATTCTTTGAATAAATGTGATTTATTTGCCAGTAAAACTCTTTGAAACTTAAAAATAGCTATAATTGTTCTTCAGTTTACTTCAGCGACACATGGGAAAAGAAACAAATCCTCCAAAACTTTTGGTCATGTCTATGTATTAGCTGTCCTAGTTTGGGTTAAATAGCAGAAATAAACTGTTTTCACAGAACTTTCACTGGGTTTCAGGCCTACAGCAGAAGTAGTGCAAGGCCAAAATACATGTATTCAACGTCATTTGAAAGGAACATCGTCTTCTAGTTTCTATGTTTAGCACAGCAGTTCAACCACCACTCACATGTAACCCTAACCCTTAAATGGACTTAGTAAATGTTAAAAGGTTACAGTGCAAGCAGTTTCTGGGTAAAGGAAGTGCAGTAGTGAAAAAAAAAGTTTTACACAATCTCAAATATCATGAAATACTTGCGGAAAAATCTTTTTTGTGTTTAAAAAGGGGTGGCTGCATCATACAGACACAAACAAATGCAAATTAGGTTTGTTTATAGTTGTTGTTTTTGTTGTTTTATTTTATTGTTTATTAGTATCAAGAAAAAAGTGACAAAACTAAATTCTTGACAGTTTCAACATATTATGGCCTGGATGTGTTTCATTATGTTGCTGAAACATCCAGTTTTGACTTCGATGGAACAGAGCACGTGCAGAAGGGAACATGAGGGTATGGAGAATAGAACAATACTCAGCAGAGTTCATTGATTTAAGAATGATTCTTAATGCAATATATCACAAATACATGGGGTGTCCAAAACCTTTTTCCGCCTCTGGTCATTCAGAGCAGTGGAAAACCGAGATGATAGACATAAATAATAACAAGACCTGTATACTAACCATAAAGAAGTGCAATTATACTGGTACAGAAGGCAGTAGATCAGAAATGGTTAGTGATCCATGATTCAAGCCACAGCAATAAATGTCATATTTACTGATTTTTTTTATTTTTTATTTAACCAGGTTGGTCCCATTGGATTGGGAGACCTGGCCAATTCAGCAGCAATACAGTTACATAATTATAGTTTTACAATAATAAAAGCATTTGCAAACACAGAAAAACATATACAAGCAGATGAAACATTTACAGACCAACAGCCTTGATTCCAGAGTTTTAATGCTCTCTTTAATTTAAGTCAAAGGAATCAATGATTGTAGATGGAGCTTGCAGGCATCAGGAGCTGGAAACATAAAAGATTTTTTCCTGATTTAGTCGTTATCTTTGGAACAAACAGTTTCAAAGTGTTCATTGAGCTGAGATTGTAACTTCCATGATTCCTTGTTTACAGTGAACATGAATAATATGTCTTTAAAATGAACTCTTAAGCATTCAGAGGAAAGACAGAATAATTCTATGTGTTTGTGAGTTTTAAAACATATCAGTATGGCAGAAATGGCACATTTATTTTACATATTATACTTATTCATTTATTTTTGTTATCAGTGGACCAGAAGCCCAAGCTGGTTTATTTGCCCCTAGTGTTGACTCCATGGCTACAGCAGGATTAATATAATGAGCAGCTGAAATAATAAGGACCAGTAATTAGCCAATAGTATCCATAAATAGGTTCATTTTCTGCTTAATAGGATTATGTTTCAGTCATAATAACCACATGAGTGAGTGGTCAGACTTAAATGTATTCACCTGCTTCATTGGTGATGGTGGTGGTGGTGATGTTGAATATAATCCAATCCTTACCTGTCAATCACTCTTCACAAAGCCTTTTCCATCTCCACAATGACTTCATTGTTAAGGCTTCACAGGTGCAAAAAGAACTTCTGCCATGCATAAATATATCCTAAATAGCTGCAGAGGTGTCTAAAGCTACACAGTACCATACAGTATCATACATACTGTGCAGTATTCATACAAATTATGTAAATTATTGGAGGAAATACAGTAAAACCTGCCGAAATTATTGTAAAACACTTCAAATAAATACTGTGTTACGGTTAAAAAAGTAGATTACGTTACATTTTCAATATTATTAGGACCAAACTACTTTGCTTCACTGTCATGCTGCTGTAATTTATTGATCTTCTGTTGTGACAGCACCATCTAGTGGACATATTGAGTATGTTCTATTAAAATCAACAAGTGCCAGTTTAAGGAGAAGATGATTTTGAGACGTGTCTTAAACCTCAAGAAAGAATAACTTAAATCAACTTACAAGTCAGACTACCTAAACAAACCCTGATTGAACCAGTTTTTATAAAATGGCAAACTGAGAGTAAAGCGGGGAATGTGTGTGTACTTTAGTGCACTTGGTAAAAGCATTAGCTACAATATGTTTTCAGAAATAGTGATTCAAGAATCATTAGACCAACAAACGTTCAGAAAATAGAAGTTGCACTCATACAACAACATACAACAAGTTATTTCACTGATGCATTGAGTTGTTTTTCATTTCTTAAACAGTCATTAATTTGCTAGCATAAAACATAAAGATTGGACAATCCCCAAAATCATCAGGCTCGTTGTTGTGAAAGAGTGGTTCAGGGAGTACAAGACACCATTTCAAGACATGGATTGGCTACCACAGAATCCAGACCAGAACCCCATTGAGAATATCTGGAATGTGATGGAGAAGACTTTAAGCAGCAGTCTGACTCCCCCATCACTGATACAAGATCTTCACGACAAATTAATGCAAATATGGACAGAAACAATCGTGTCATTTAGTCTGACACTGCATCATCCTTCTTTTTGGCAAGGCAGTATATTTGTATCACATCTTATGAGCTTTTTATGTTCCTAATACTAAACAGTGTAGATTTGGCAATTAATCACAAGGCTGAATTTAAACAGACAAAACAGGGAAGTAACTGACAAACACTTAAAATGACACCAGGGTTTTTAACCATTCTAGTTTAATATCAGTTTTGAAGAAGAGTGTAAAATATGCAAAATATTATAGACCCTTCATATCTGACAAGGCATACATTACTGTGAATTAAACATTTCAACACTTATCTGTGTTGATAGAGTATTTTTAAACCCTATTCTATTCTATTCTATTCTATTCTATTCTATTCTATTCTATTCTATATTATATTATATTATATTATATTATATTCCAGTCATATTAGAAGCACAATGGAAAAAACCGTACCGCTCAGTTTCATAACCTCTGCAGTTCACCAGCATTCATAACAGATGCTCAGCATACACGACCGTTCACAAGTCATGTTCTTCTTGCAAAATATCTGTCACACTTTATGTCACCATGTCTGAGGTTTGGTTCGTCTTCATGTCCAAGTTCCCTTTATTGTCATCTCTGCCATTGTTCAGAGCACATCAGTGAGACAAAATTGGATGTAGGTGTGACATACAAAAAGACAACATGTAATGCAAGAAGCAAGACAAAGAATGAACCTGCAGAGAATGCAATGTTGAGTAAATGGACAGTGAACCAGTGGCAGAATAACAGTGACAACCGCAGCATATTCATAAACGTTCAGTCTGTATTTACTGTATGTAGCTTAGTAAACAGCTATTTTGTAAAGTGAATGACTTATTTATATTGTACAATGTTCATCCTGAGAAAACGGGGACAACTTAATATCAGCACCAACTTAAATATGTTTATGGCACAGTCCGAACTGCTGAGATACCAAGAGTATGGAACAAAAAATAAATATATATTCTAAATCTCATCAGTGTGTGAAGTATGCAAAGCTTTAATACATTTCTACTAATACAGAAATCTTCCAATTTTAGAGCACAAAGTAAGTTTTATGCTGTAAATTGAGTGTAGAAAAATGCAAATAAGTTGAAAAATATAATTAAAAATTGTAGTGTAATATGAATTGTAATTTACCCCATATTAAAATTGGAAAGTAGCACCAGAAAAAGTAACTGGTATTAGTCAAAGGTGAAGAATACCCTGCCTCATGAATGTGTGTTTTGCTCTCTAATTACTTTTTTTTAAAATTTGCTCAGAGTTACAGTAACTACAGCTGTTGTGTTACTATTCAGCTTGCAAGAATACGTTAAATGTCTGTGATTTTCCCAGCAGGGGGCGATAATGGATCACAAATGAGATACACTAAAACGAAGCAATTAAGCAGCAGAAGATGGCGCTGTTATTTGTTTATATAATGTCCTGAATGAAACACGGACCAGAGTATCAGGTTAATGAAAAATCACTTGTGTATTTTTGTCCTGGATTAGCCTGCAATAACTATTACCAAGAATAAACATGATTTAAATGACTCAAGCTGCACAGAAAAACCAGGTGACTGTCACGTTGTTATTACTATTACTATTATTACTATTATTATTATTGTGTTATACTACCACTGAAATCGTGCTTTCATTTCTGCTTTTCCTGTCACAGGTTCATGTTGCAGAGCTGAACACTGAGCCAACTGGACAAGAGCAGCAAGAGCCAGCACAACAAATTACAAGTTTTTTTGGAGATTGCCACATGGAGGTCAGCCCCCTAGTGTGGTGCAATGATAATATATGTAAATGGCCTGCCTTGCCCCGACCAGACAGAACAAGATTTAACCAGTCTACCAGGCTGGCTGTGGTTGCTTACCTCCAAACTTCACACATGTGTAACAATAAATTCCAGCACTGCACTAAGACAGAAGCTCAGTTGTGTTGACAGTGAACGCCTGCAGGCAGCTGAATATTGTGAACAAAGTAATTCAATGTAAATCTGCTTTACTTGGAAAAAAAAAGGTACTGGCAAATCTATGGTATTACTTGTATTTCAATTCCAGTGATTAGAAACAATTGCTTTTGTTAAATTTCTCACAAAAAGCGCTACTTATTCCATACAGAATTGTAGGAAACATCCTGCATGCGTACTTGTTTACAAATCCAGTATCACAATCTAAATTACGTGAACAACACAGTGGATGTAAATGATAAACCACAGCAGTTAGGAAGGCCAACAGTCACGAGACAGATTGCATATGAAGATCCGTGTTCGTGTGCACAATAAGTTAAACTCCTCTAAAACTATTGTTTTCCTCAAAAGTGGGCTGACCTGTTTGGATCTAAAAATGTGTGCAGTCTCTTTTCTTTTCAGTGTAAGGACTCTAGGAATGTGACAGCACGCAGGGCAAACCAAAGGGTGCTCGTGAATCAACACATAGATAATAGGCTTTGAAATCTTGTTTGTTAATAACAAAGGCTCGGATATAGGCCAACTGTCTGGGGTGTGAGGCTGATCCAAGGACACTGACACACTAGTAGCGGTCAGATAAATACCTGATCTACAGTAGCAGATAACTATATTAAACTCTGCAGGCATAAATACATGTGCATCTTACTTTAGACTGCAATTTATTTGAAGGATGCTGTGAATCCCTTATAAGTGTGCATACACTTGATACCTATGTTATTATTAGAAATCCACCTGCCATGTAAAACATTATGACATATTGCATTCGCTGTATGCTCAATTATTTATGGTGCACCTGTGTTAATAGAAAGCGTAAGGTTATCTTAAGTATCTTAAATTACTAAAAGACACATGCAATATATAAATCCAAGCAATATGAATTTAAAAATGACTTTGAAACATATTCTAGAAGACTATACCAATATTACTGGAATGTTATGGCACAAATTCCATATTAAATGATCACAAATTACATGTTTTACATCTAAAACTAATATAAGCTGAAAACAAGAAAGATAATTTCAGCATGAGGCTACTTCATATAAGAACATGTCACTAAATATTACATGCAACTAAAAACTTGATACCTGTTATAGATATAGTTAGAAATCCACACGCCAGGTAATTGTTTAAGACAAATTGTGGACTTCTAAGATGTAAAGCAATATTGGTGCTGGGATATTTTCTATAAAATGTAGTCTACATGTTCCTAAGGGTCACTGAAATTTAAGTAGCAAACCTGTTATATGTACATTACAATTAGAAATCCACCTGCTGTGTAATGCATTGAGACGTACTGTGGGCCCATAAGCCAGTTATTATTAAAACTGAATTTCACCACCATGCTACCTGTTTCTAAAAGTCACAGAGATATAAATAGCATGCTCGATACCTATGTTGTAAGTATCCACCTAATGTGCAAAGTACCTACCTATGACTTACGTGGGCTTATTTATTATATATATATATTATAACTTAATTTAATGAAATATGAAGTTAAAACATAGTCCAATAAGAGACTTTGCACAAACAGAATTGCAGACCAAGCTGTTTCAAATACGTCTCCATGTTTCTATGGGTCACTGAGACATAAATAATAAACTTGACACTTGTTATATGTAGAAATCCACCTATCCTGCAATGTGGTTTTCTGTGGGATGATATACTTATTTTAATGACAATAATCAAACAAGACTAAGGTGCATCCATTAAAATGTCACATTAATTTGTTGAAATGGGACATGTTTTCATTCTAAATGCAATGTGAACTTGAAAATAGTGTAAAACATGACTTTGCAGTTTGCACAAATAGTATTTCAGCCTCAGACCACTTCAAATAACCAGTATGTGTTCCTGAGGGTCGCTGAGACATAAAGAAATGAGTGCTAGTCAGTGTTGCTGGGTAAAGACTCAAACGCCCTTCGAAAAATCCTCCCTGAATGACTTTACTGGGTTGTGTACTGTCTCCACTACACACCAAATCCAGTATTTTTCCATCAAGTAGCGCGTGGACCACGTGACCACAGAGGAGGAAAAAAAACGCTGTCATGTTTGCATCCTCAATTGACAGCAGTGCATACCCGATACGGCTCCCAATTAACAAAATACACACTAATGGACTGCATTTCCCCTCTTCGCTGATGTTGTCAGTTCATATTTATAAAGTCCAGCCTTCACTTTGGTACTGTTGCCCCCGTTCGAGAAACAAAATCTTCTCCAGGTCGTTTTTCTAACCCCGTGCGTTCATGATCATGTAACCACTCCCACTCGTGGCTGGTGGAAAATTACCAGCTTACAAGCAACAGGCAAATGAATGGTACTTGCGGTGTGTCACATCATTCAAGCCGACAGTGTACCTGCTAGAAACACTCACTGTCCTTTACGGATATATTAAAGTAGCAGAACCTGGAAAGAAGAGTCTGAGCAAGTAGAAAGCGTTTATATTGTCGCCTGCCGTTATATCCACGTGCAGCGACGTTTAAAAGGCATTTATGTCAATAAAGATAAGACACCACATAACCCTGAAGAGCAATTATAAAACAGTGCTGGCTAAGTTATTCGCTATTCTGATAAGCGGAGTCATCGAGAAGTCCATTCTGCATGGGAGTCTGCCCTCTTTTTCTCTCCGGGCGGAGTAGTCGCGTGGGCGCTTGAGCGAATTGAAATAGACCGACAGGCGAATCAACCAATGGCACGTAAACTACGAAGTCTCCGCCAACGCCGCGGCCAATCCCGTCGTGACGTGGGCGTTACCTCGGTCCAAACTTTACGCGGCGCCATCGGCTGAAAACTAAACCGAGATGGAATCTCCCAGTCTGAACCGGTTTCAACCGGTTGCGAGTTAGTTGCTTGAGAGAGGAGAGGAGGCGCAGGCACACAACCTCTATACCGCCCCGCTGGAAATTATCAGAGTAACGAATTAAATAGTAAATTAATGTTTGCTTTGTTTCGTAAGATGTACCGGAGTGACATATTCCTGAGTTTGCCGTAATAGTAGTTTTGGAATCCACAACACCGGTTCTTACCAGCCAGACATCACTCACTGCTGGAGCTGGAGATAGAGTCAACGCTGCAAAAATACGAATTATTTTCTTATCAAGTGATACTGAAGTGCTGACTGTATCTTGTAGTTTCTTGGGCAAACGCCACTCTTTTCAGTCAGAGCCTTGGACTTTAGGTAGGTACTGTAACTGGGGATAAGTGCAATCCTGCCATGCTGTGATTACCATGTCTTGGATTTACCTGTATACGCTGTAAAATGCATTTTCGTGTGGGTGTTAACTTCTTTTACCTCATAGTTTACGTTGTCTGTCATTGGGGCTTGTTAAAAAGACAGTAATTTATTAAGTTATCTGAATGGCTTTCGATTTCCTGCAGGCTAGTATTGACTACTTCACCAGGATTAGCTACTGACGACTGTTTAAGTGCTGTAACTTCACCTAGCTAACTAATGCACAACTAACGGGACTTGAGCTTGTATGAATAAGTAACCAGCCTCTGTATGATTAAATCCGTGCCTCTCCCACCACAGCAGCATCACTTGTGTGCCGTGATGGGAGCGGATGTCAACCTGATGTTGCTAGGTTTTTAGCGGTAGCCAACGTTAACTTTAAGCTTCTGTTTAGCGAGAATACAACCTCAACCTGCCTCGTCAAACTCTGTCATCAGTAAAGGTAGCAGCGACGCAAAGCAACTACTTGCAATGCCGTAACTGTGTGATATAATAAGTGAAATGAATGTGTTCTGTCCCTGCTATCCTTGGTGGGAGTGGTTGGAGTTACCAATGAAGAACCACATGTCAAGTGTTTGTGCGACACCCTTGTTAGCATGCTAGGGGGAGTAGTTAGTTAGCTTTAAGGCCAGCCAACGTTAGCAGTTTGACTGAGTGGTGTTTACATTATCTACGTTACACGCAACGATAGGCACTGTCAACATTGTTGTAGGCTGCATTCATTATTCACATTTTTGAAACCACAACTGTCTGCTACTCGAGTTACGTTCAGTGTTTATTTGAGTGAGATCTATCACTTGCAGATGTAAACAAATTGACGTAGACTAGTACATCCGGCACGTGGCCCAGTTAACCTTCTTAATATGGTCATGCAAACATTATTAAACAACTTTTTTTAATCCCACCAGTGTTAAGGAAGTGATGAAAGCTGACAGTGTTTTCATAGTGGAATAAAAACAACAATAGCAAAGCCAGAGGAGAGAGAAATTTAGTTTGACTAATTAAATCTAATTAGAAAAAGTAATGACCAAATTGACAACAAACATATAATTGTAAGAAAATAGTCATAGAGTAACATGGCACTCATCTTTTTGCTTCATCTTTTTGCTTCATATTATTTAAAGATAATCCAGGTTAAGTTTTCACGACATTTATTGATTTAAATCAGTCAGTTAGTAACTGCATTAGATGTAGTGGCCAGAAATGTATTATATAATGTACAAGCTCGCATTTCTTTTTTACATATAATACTGCAACTCTACAAAACAAAAGATACTGTTGAGAAAACAGCAGCATTAGAATGCGTACACATTATTTGTTTTGAAGTTAGCCAACTAACCAAAGATTGTTGTATCAAAGAAGTTGGTAAAGAGTTGTAATCCCATGTACTGGTAGGCAATAAATATTTAACCGTAAGAATTACATGTCTCAGAAATAGCACGGGAGTTCCTGGACAGTCAGCATGGCACATCATGGCCAAGAACTCCCTAAAGATCTCAAGGACAAAATTATTACCCTTCATAAAATTGGCCAAGGATACAAGGAAATCAGTACATCTTTGAAAATAAATTGCAACACTGTGGCCAAGGTCATTCATAGGTTCATTGAGAACGAGACAACGCTGAATCGCACAGTCACAGAGGGACACTTGGATAAGTAATTGCTTGTATTGCTGAAGAGATTTCCATAGCATTTGCTCAGAGTGAGTGTGTGAGCCACATGTTCACACTTCACCAGGTAAGTTTGTTGCATGGGCGTGGTTCAGGGATTACTGTATATTCTAGGGAAACATTTGCATAATGTTTGCTAACATTCTGTGATTTCTTTGGATTCTTTAAAACAGTGACAACAAAAGTATATATAGTAGAGTCACTTAGAATTTGAGTTCACCACAGTTGCACAGGTGAGGGATGTTCTTCCACTCTGTGATGTCACCTGATGTTGGACACCCAGCATTCCTTCACCTTGCATTTCAAGATGCAAGTGTATGACTGGGTTCAGATTAGGAAATATGCAAGGCCTCTCTGACACTTTGACTTTAAACTTCTTCAGTCAAGCTGTGGTCTACTTAGAGTGGTCATTGGCGATCCAAAATACAGCTCCTTAACCAGGTTTTGGCAAATGTATATACTCACTTTTGTGAACAACTATAGTGGAATCTGTAAATCTGGCAATAAAATTGCTAGCACTCAGGCAACCCCACACCATGATGCTACCATCACTGTGTTTGACTGTAGGCAAGATACTTTTCTTGGTGGTGTTGATCAGCTCTTCAGTTTGGGTTAATGGGGTTCAGCAAACTGTGAGCCTTCTGGTGGACTTCAGTTATGTTTTACGCTTTGGATGATGCTCATGTAAAGTGACCTGGTGGACTGTGCAGTGTGGTGTACACACTTGTAGTCTGATCAGATTTTGTGGAAATCTCTTGAGCGTTATGGGGGCAGTTTTATGTCTATCCTGTAGTGCTAACTTACGAAGTTATTGATCAGTTTGTGCAGTCATTTTTCTGAGCCTGCCTTTTTGACTCTAATTCACTGTTGTATGGTTCATAGAGAAACTCTGAATGACCTTGGCCACAGTTTTGGATCCTTGCCCAACTTTATGAAGGGCAATCATTTTGTCCCTGAGATCTTAAGAGAGTTCTTGGCCATGAGGTGCCATACTGACCTGCTGAACTATTCAGTAACTTCTTGTTTGATATTTACTGAGACATGTAATTCTTCTGGTTGAATATTTATAGCCTACCAGCACATGGAATTACAACTCTTTAACAACTACGTTTCACACAACTGTCTTTGTATATTTGGCCAACTTGAGTTAAAACAAATGTAATGATCTTTTTGGCCATATTTAAGAAGTGCAATAATTTTATCCTCAAGATCTTTAGAGAGTTCTCAGCCATGAGGTGCCATGCTGATTTCTAAATGCTTTTATGCATGTTGGAAATTCTAGTGAAATATATTTTATTCAATTAGAAATTGGATAGCTGTTGAAGTGAACTTCCAAATCTAAGTAACAAATAGTTATACATAAATATGTCTGAATCACTGAACATTAAAGTCAAAGTCAATAATCAGGAAGTATGAAACTGAACATCAGACCAAATGTAAAAAAAAAAAAATTTTGACTGGAGGGATTTTTATCTTTTGAATCATTACGCTGCCTCAAAGACAGAATCTCCGTTTAGAGGACTGCTAGTAACTACTGTTCACTGCAGTAGTTGATGATGGCTTCTGCTGATATAGATAGAATGCAAAACATCCCATTTCTACCTTTGTGAGATCCTGTAGAAGGGACATGGCAGTCTGTAAAGGAGTGTTTGAATGCATTTGTTTAAGCTAATGGAAGTCAGTGGAGTGTACCACATGGCAGAAAGTGAAACTGTTGATTTAAACAATGTGAACAATCAGACATGATGGTTTCTGTTTTCTGATATAAATAGCTGTTGTGCATATTCTTCAGTTTTCTGTGCAGTGCCTGACAGATATTTTTGTGTTTGATCCTAAGAGAATAATGACAGCAGATGAAAGGGAAAGTGTGCAAAATCACCACAACTAAAACCAGCAGAGAAAAACAAATATGTAATGGATCTGTTGTCTTACTCAACAGTTTTGTGACATCTGACAGACTGCAACTTGCACCTTTTTAAACAGGTCAAGGTCAAGTGAGTAGCAGCTGCTTGATGGTCAGATGAAAAGGGTGGGGCTCATTTGCAATGATTCAATTACAGTAGAGAATGCAAAGGTAAAATGAAAATCCATTAATTTTCTTTTATGGCCTGTAATTATTTTTACGTTCACTCAATTAAGTGAAGTTCAGATGCAGGCAAGTTACAGCAGAATGTGTTAAATTCCTCTGTAAGGCTTGACTAGTTGAAATTTGTTTGGAGCAGGCTGTTGTGCACAAAACACAGTAACACACAATCAAATAAAAACTAAAACTGATTGTAGAAATCCAGAAAACATGTAATCAATCAATATTGCTAGGACAGATAAACGTCATAAAGTAATAAGAAAGATCAGTTCGCAGTGAAACTGTATAAAGCGCTGAACAGTTACTGATAGTAAATTGATTGTGAAATATGTATCATTAAGTTGAATGTAAACTAAGGAGATGTGTTGAATTTGACCTATTGTTGGGCAGGATACTGTGCTACCATTGGAGTACTTCCTCACCAGCTGTGGTGTAGGAAGGGAAGTTCTCATGTTTTACTTGAGCATAAGTAACATGTTCACAGTGTAAAAATACTGTTACAAGTAAAAGTCTTGTATTCAAACCCACGATTAAATGCAGAAGAACTGGCATGAAAATATACTTAAAGTACCGAAAGAAAATTTCAGAATGACCCGTTTCAGAGTAAACTTGATTATTGGGTAATTTTTGGTGAAGAAATGTGTTTGTTTTGTGCAGCTAGTGACTGCTGGGCTCATTTCAATTACTCTGTGTACTGCAAATTATCTTGATCTGTTGAAATACATCATTTAGGAGTTTATTTTGCTTTTACTTGTAGTTGTAGAACTATGTAGAAGTAGAGGTATAAAGTACAAAATGAATACCTCAGAAACAACTGTACCAGTTTAACCTCAGTACAAGTAAATGTACTAATTTATAGCACACCATTTCACCCATAAAAATAACGTTATGTTAGGTTTAGAGACATTTTTACACTAACATTAAATAATACCAACTACCAGACTAATTATTCAGTTATTTTGGCACTACTGTAAGAGTCAGTCCTTCTTCTCCCTATAGATTTCTGGGGTAACCTTGAACCCATCATGTGCACCTATGTTTTGTTACTCAGTCTAGTAGAAGAGAAAAATGAAAAGCTTTCATTCACTTTATATGCTTTTCAAGCGCTGACAGCCTTGTGACACTAAGAGCTAAACTACTTAAAGTGACGGCTCACTTGTGGGTCCAGGGATGTTTGTTCCAGGGTCAGCTGGTTGAAATTGTTTCTAAACACACAGTTCACATGACTTTGCCCGTTGAATGTGTTCTGAGCTTTCACGACCCTCCCTCTGTTGTCCTTGTTACAGAGCTCTATGCCAGCAATTATGACAATGTTAGCAGACCATGCAGCTCAGCAGCTGCTGGACTTCAACCAGAAACTGGATATCAACCTGCTGGATAATGTGGTGAATTGTCTATATCATGGCGTTGGACCACAGGTAAGTTTGAAACAAATACATATGTTTTTAAGTATTGACCAATGCACTAAACAGACACACCTGCCCAAAAATGTATGACCAGCTGAGACAAACTTATCTAGCGCAGACCATGTTTGCAATGCCTCCCTCACCGTCTGTCATATGCATTTAAGGTGTCCAGCAGACCACTTGGGTTAAAATTTTGTAACAACCCACATTACTTTCACAATACAGTTATTGTAAGCACCATAATTTTCACTATAAAAACTCAAATATTACAAGATATTTATAATTTTACAGCATATAGCACCATCCATTTGTAATCCAGTCACCCAAGACACATTTAAACTAAATGTAAATAGTGTAAATTCACATAAATTTATTGATACTTGTATATATGTACAAATACCCCACCACTACCTTATACACTTTTATGTTAAAATCTAAATGTTATTCATTTATGTTTTCCAGCAAAGAATGGCACAGGAAGTTTTGACACATTTAAAAGAACACCCGGATGCATGGACAAGAGTGGACACCATCCTTGAGTTCTCCCAGAACATGAACACCAAAGTAAGCTAGCTCTAATCCAGAAAGCACTGCTGGAAAGACTTTTACTTGTGCTTTGAGGAAGAAGTGTATGCTATCAATACAAAATGTGAGAAAAATGACCCTTATTCTGGGTCAGAGTATGGTTTTCAGATAGAAAGTGTATTCATTTGTTGAGAGTAACTTTTTGTACTGTGAGTGCATATTATGGGTGCCCAGGGACCCAGCAGAAGTTGAATATTTAGTCCTTAAACATTTGCACGGTGCCCTAACTGAGCTATGCAGCTATCTCTCTCTATCTCAAAATGAATTTTCATTTATCTGAACTTGCCTGAACAGTTGGATCAGGATTTAGCAACTGTTGCTGCAAATACATTCTCAACACTAAATATGCTGTTGTGCTCTCTTATAATGTAATCTTTCCAGCTGCATGTGTCATGTCAGTATAAGTTTTACTGTCAACTTTACCACGGCTTTGAAGCAGTTTCCTTGATCAATTGATTGAGCTGTTTAGCAGGTCAGGTAAATGACAGCTGTAGATGAGAAACTGTGAAAGAGCTGCAGGCAACACTTGTTTACACAAAGCCTCAGCACGTCACTGAATTAGCAAATTTTTACAGGTCTACTATTTTAATAAAAATGCCCTTGTCCATAAAATGTCTTCCGATAAGTAAACACAGTTTTATAGGCTTTGTAACAAATGTCCATCTGCACATATGTACCCAATTTCCTAGGATGCACAAATGCTGCAGTTGCATATTGTTGGTTTAACAGTTTAATAGCAACACTTGCAGATTATATAGAAAACTGTTTTATACTTGGGAAAAAAAACCTCTTAACAGTGATCCTGAGTTTAGAGACATTGAAGTATTTAAAGATTTGGCTATGGTATACATGATGATCAACTTTAATTGCATGTTTTAATATAATAAAACACATTGAACAAGTTAAGTGCTTTGCATTCAAAACTTCCTCAAAGTATTAGTGATGTTTGCCTTTTCTTTTTGCTTGCCTATAAGATTGCTTTTAACACAGATGTTCATTACTAATGTCTGAGTTGATGTATCATCAGTACTTTTATAGCTTTAAATTTTTAATTTGCCAAAACAATGGGGACATTAGAGGAAAAGAGAAAACAAAAGGTAAACACCTCTTGAATTCTGCATTAATCTTGTTTCTTTTGTTAAAAAAGTGCATTTTTCAGTGCACATTAAACATTTGGCTTTTCTTAATTACAGTTATTATAATGAAATGTAATGAATTCAAGCTGTGACTATTTGATATTAATCACAATGTTCCATTATGTTTATGGCTTGTAATAGGAAGAAAAGGGGTGTGTCATCCTGTGCTTCATGACACAGCTAGGCTTTGACGGCAGGCCTCCACAAGGTCTACCCTTTTTAAATTCCCTTTGACTGAATTCTGTTCATCCGTTTCTATTGCATCTGTTTCATTGGACAGAGGGAGGGTGCAGGCTACAGTCAGTAGGATCCATTATAGACACACAATCAGTTGATGACTTAATTTCACCTGTAGGGATCATGGCTCTGTATCCACTCCACCTTCCTTCCCTTTTCTCCTCTCCTCTCCTCTCTGTTCCCCCCAGTGAATACGTTCACATGCACATTTATATTCCACTTTTATTCCGGATATGGCAATATTCCAAATTTGACACAAGTTGCCTTACAATCATTTAATGTCCTGAAATCGGTCTTATTCCACATGTAGCATTTTCCTATTAAGATATGAGATGTGCTAACGGATAGTATTTACACAGCACATTCAGAATGTGACTCGGTGAGGTTTTTTTTTTTTACTACAGTTTTTGACACACAACCTTTTGCTTGTTTAATGACTAGCATTGTGCCTTGACTTGAATAGATGCAAATATTTCGAAGCTGACCCTTTTAAACAAGGTGAATGAAGGGAATGAAAGACGGAGGCTGCAGTTGCACAATTGGACAAGTCTGCCACCAGTGGGAAGCATTGAAAAAAATATTTTTGGCACAAAGAAACAAAATGGTGTAGGTTAATTGGAGTGTGCATGACTAGATGTAAATGTTAGAGGAATATTAATTTTCATTTCCTATTTAAATTTCTTAGTAGGAATATTGTCATTTTCAGAATATGAGTAAGAATAGGAATATTTTGTGCATGTAAACATGGTCAATTCATCAGCCAAAACCCTGAAATGATGTGCTTTTGCCAGCAAAAAGAATCTCGCAGTTTTCCTGCATGTAATTAATCTTGGTTGTGGTTTGTACATAGTGACAGTTAAAGTTAAAGATGAAACAAAACATGACATAAATATGCACAGCCGTCCAGCTGACACCTGTCCACCTACTAGTGGTGAGGAGATTTTACCTTTAATCCTCCCTGCATCGTTGTCTGCAGCACATTGCTAATCTTACTTTAATTTCCCTCTGTACTACATATCATTCATTTTTACAAAGTCATTTCTCCCTTCAATCGGTGATCCCTACAGCTGAAACGGTCAGTTAAAGTAACCCTAGATCAATAACTAACTGTTAATAAAAATATTTTTGGTTTTGTCTTCATGCTTCACTATAGAGCACCAAAAATTAATACAGGGCATAACCTGTGGTTGGTCTTGCTGTTCCTTATGACACACCAGTTTAGGGGCCTTAATTAAGGCTCACTTTATGTTGGAGTCGATTTAGATTGAATCTGTATTTGCTTGTTAGGAAAATTGAATCACAGGCTCAGGGTTAGGTATTTGTGATGTGTTTTTGTTTGGATTTTGCTTTTTGATGCTGGTTTTAATTAAGTGCTTGATTGTTGGCATCCTATTTAAGTAATAAAATAAATCGAATTAAATTAAATGAAGGCAAAACACCTCTATTTTTAGGCCATTTGCATTACATTAAGTTAATAAGCTACAAAGGAAGGAAAAGTTCTATGGATCTCTGGTCTTATTTTAGCTGGACACAGTCCAAAAGAGTATGTGTAGCTCTCAAGACTTACTGATCTTGTTTTTTCCTGTTAGTCTTAAAGGTAGCTTTTTTACATGCACGTTTAAGCTGAATAACTGTCAGCATTAGCTGTGCATCAAGTAAAGTAAATGTTTTAACATGAAAGATACCTTTCCACCATGGTGTTCTCTATTCTCTATTGTACTCGCATGACAATCTCTGTCTAATTATCACTGCCTTTTCTGAAACTACACTTAATTATAAGCTTCTGTCCAATATAAATATTGTAAAGAGAAAACAACAGCTGATGGTGAAAGAAGGTCAAGTTTTTTTTCTCTAGAAACTGAATAACAAAATCAAAAAGCACTTTCTGAACAAAGCTCCAGTTTTCAGTCGGATCTCTTTCCAGTCTGAACTGGATTTCAGTACCAACCCTGCATGGCTTTTGCAGCTTCAGTAAAGAAATGAAACATTTGACATAGATGATGTATCATGCATCCTTGACCATAAGCAATCAGAGCCAAAGCTGCTGCTGTGTTTTACTGTCTGGTGTGATGCTGCGAGAAACAGCAGGACTTCTGCAGTGTTCCAGCTTAATGCTTGTAGAGATTTAAAAACCAAACTAAATGTGAATGTTTTGCATTCTACAAAATCTGCATGAACGATGTGGTTCAGTCCAATCCAGTTTAGAAATGCGAGTTATTCCAGGCTGGTCCACTTCATACTGTTTTTGGTTTGTATTAAAATTACACAGTGTTTGATGTTGAGTGTGATTGTAAACCTTTGTCCTAATGCTGCCCCCCTCCTGGCCTGTTACAGTACTATGCTCTTCAGATTCTGGAAACGGTTATCAAAACAAGATGGAAGATTCTTCCCAGGAATCAGTGTGAAGGTAATTGTCTACTGTTTGGTATATTTATGTTTATACCCCTCAAACTGTCTGAACACCCTCAGTGTTAGTGGCTTTTTAAATGTTGTGACGTGTGGTTGCCAAGTTGAGGAGTGTTTCCTCACTAAGCATGTTGGTTTGTTTTCTGCCCAACTGGCTCGCTCTGGTTGGTACAAAATGGTCGGATTTTGGACCATAGCAGCTGTTTTTAGAGAAGAAGCGACTTTAATGCCCTAGAACTAAAGCTTTGTGAGGGACATCTTTGAAGAATTAACAGAACTAAACAGTGCTGCAGTGTTAATCTGCTGACTTCCATTGATTGAAAGTTCACATCTAAACTTTTTGTGTAATAGTAGGGTCAGTGGATGAAGGTTTTTGTTAAATGCAGAGTGCCCCAGTAAAAAAATTAATCCTATCTGTGTCCACATGGGAGAAAGAAAAGTAATGTCGTGACCAGCAATCTGCCACAGTGTCTTTTTTTTTTTTTTCTTTATCCTACCACAATCAAACTTTATAGATCTCAACACATAGGAGATTTAAAGGTAAATTTTGAGTTTTAGTGAGGTTGTATGAACCTCTTATCCACGTTGTTGCTGGTCTGCCAAGGATTAAAGCTAATTATTGTCACACAACAAAACAAACCAGCAAACTGATGGAGGCAGTGGTGTTATGGAAGGAAGGATTATTAGGGATGCACAGATGTATCAGATGAGAATTGACTGACAGCAGCAAAAGATGAAAGACTTTAAAACAGTTCAGGAGTTTGTGTAAGTGAGAGTTCTTTACTACCCTAGAAACGAAAAGTTTTTTAGATTTTGGCCAGTTTGTCCCAAAGCATGTTGCTATTTTTTGTCAATGTACTCTGGCCTCACTTCCCCACTGCCTTTTTTGGGCCTTTTGTAAGTGGCCAAAATATAAGTCCACATCAGTAGATTATTTTTGCTTCAGTGTTGATACTCGTGTCTGCCTTTCCAAACCGAGGGCTTACTGACTGCCAGCTACTGTAGATAATACACGGACTATGGATGAATACCTCACACAACCCAACTTTAAAACCCTAATCCTTTTTATTGAACATTGACCTCAGAAACATTTTAGGTTGCCATGATTATTGTGCATTGTTGACCTAAACCAAACATCCTAAACTTAATTTTTTTCTTCAAGATCTGATCAAATACAGAAGTGTCTAAGGCTGTTAAGTGTTGAAACAGTTAAGAGTTTAATTGTTGCTTAATTGCCTTATCTGGTTAAGACTGTCACTGGATTTTTTGAAATTATTATTCAGTTGGTTGTCCTTTTTATCACTTTCCCATTAAAGCATTTTTTTCATTTTTAGTGTTCTAATATAGAGTAGGTAAAAAAAAATTATTAAAAAAAATTTTTGTTAGGGAAAAAAAAATTATGATGAAATAAAAGAAATAATCATGTTCAAATCAGTTGACTCTGCCTCCCTCCATTCTTACATAATTTTGCTCAAAATTTTTTTCCATTGACCTAAGACTTCCCTACTTCTGACCGTAGATGCCTGAATTTTGTTCAAGTGGCAAACCAAGTGCAGGGCGACCGGCAAGTATGTCTTTTCCCCCTTGTGTCAGAGTATTGCCTTGTTTTCAGCTCCGCTCTCTGCACCCCACCACATTGTAAGAGAATTCAGTACAGCTAGAGCCTAGTCTCAAATGCGACGGAGCTGAAAACACATATTTTTTTTAAGATGCTCTGCTCACATTGACAATCTTAAACTGTCTATGAAAACACTTTGGGTCAGTAACTACCACTGAACTCACCAACGGCGTTTTGGAAGTCTGTCGCCTACAGGTTCAGTGGAAGTTGCAGCCCACATCGATGTGGTTACCAACTGAAGTTTGTTAATGGAAGGACACACCTTTTTAAAGTGCAGATGTAGTGGAAGAATAGTGGCGGTTGAGCCAGTTACCAGCTGTGTTAGGGCCCCAGAGTAACGTGCCCAGGCAACTCGACATGTCAGGATATGTTTGGACATATAAAAACATATGCTGAAAGCTAACGGTCTTCTGACATCTTTGTCTACTTACAGGTATAAAAAAGTATGTTGTTGGTCTCATTATCAAGACATCATCAGATGCATCAAATGTGGAGGTAAGTAAGACTTGGAATGTTTAGCTAAAGGGTTAGGCAAAAAAGTGAAGTTCCTTTTGAAATAGAGCAAGGCCCAGTGAATGAATTGTCAGTAATTGTGAATAAGAGACCAAAGATGTTGAATCGGCACCTTTTTAAAAGGGTTTTCAGCCAACATAACCACTCAAACAGAGGGGCTTCAATGAGAGAGATTGCAATTCAGACATTGTGTCTTGCTTTGCCATTTTTATAATCCAACGTGTGCAACCTTCTACGACCTAATAACAGACAGAAAATACATCCACATAGGTCTGGGTGACATCAGTGGCAACGAAAAAGTTTATTGTATCACTTGGAAATATCAGTGTGTGTAAATGTGAGTCGTGCAATGACATATTACTGAAGAGACTTTTACTAAACGTTGTACTTAATTTACCTGTGTGCCTATATATTCAGCTACATTGCACTGCTTTAGATCTTTATTAGTCATTTCTTGCAATTTGACTGTTCAGTTTATTAATAAGCATCTATGAACATGCTCCAGGTATATAATTGTGTACTGCAATGTAGTGCAAAAAAGACCATAGCAGTCTTTACATACAGTTTTAGAAAGTCAACACACTTTATGTGGTTATCACTCTGCTGTATAACTTTGGAAAGACATGACATGAGAAGAAGAAACCCTGTATAATGGTACAAACACGTTGTTATTATGAACTGTTGAGTGCAGTTAAACCTTAGGAGACAAACATATTCATTAGCTTTGGTCAAAGTATAGATTTGGTCAAGGCAGTATTGACAGAGTGCTGTCGTCAGCTCAAATCTGATCACCATCTACCCATGACTGATATGCCTCCACTCAGCTGTTAGTAGATAATAACTAACTAGGTGCCGAGTTAGCAGCTTTCAGCCATGTTTCTGCTGTTTGCATCATTTTCAAGTATGTCACCCTGCAAACAGTACACATCAAACCCTACTTTCCAGACTTATTCATGGTTATTCTGCATGTTTGAAGCCAGGTTGACCAGAGTGTTTTTCACAAGTTATACTTCACTTAACATAAACGGCTATATTTATTTTAAACATAAAGATTGATTACTTGTTAATTACTTGTTAACTTTTATTTAAACTACTTACTGAGTTTGATCATGTCTCCTGTGATAAAATGAGAATAACTGGAACATTGTACATTAATATGTCCTTTGGTTTTTAACTTTATAGAAAGAAAAAGTGTACATTGGAAAGCTGAACATGATCCTCGTTCAGGTAAGTCTTATACAAATGTTGTCACAAATTTACATGTAGACTTTATGTGTACAGGTGAATAAACCAGACTATATGTTTTGGGGTTTTTTGACTTCTTGGTTTTGCATTTTCAAGACCCATTTCTTACATTAGATGTGAAAACTATGGCATGTGGTTTAGTGTAGCCTGTGTGGGCTTAAGTCTGACACTGCTGTTTGGGTTTTTTTTCTGTTTTTTAAATTTTTTTTTATTTTGTCTTTGAAAATTCTGTCTGAAATGTTTTATTTTTTTTTATTGTGAAATGGTACCAGATTAACACTATTAAATAAAGCATTTGATTGGTGTCCCTTGACTCATATTCAGGCTCTAAGTTTAGGTTTCAACTGCCCTAGTTGCTTTTAAACTGTTGTTATTCTATAAAGTATAAAATCCAACAGTCCTTTTTGTGGAGGATATGGTAGATTATGTTGCCTGTATAAGACTTGACAAACATCATTGTCCCTAGATGTTAGAACCACTCCTTTGTGCTCTGTACAAAACATTGCGGCCTTTTCCTGATCTACACAGTTGCATGTGAGTGAAGGTACTGAACAGTTTCAGTGAAGATATCTGCACTGACAGTTGGACTACAACTGAGCAGGGAATTCATGCATCTTACTCAAAGCCCAGACCGGCTAAGTACAGTGTGCAAGAATATGACCAGAAGTCCTGAAGCTGAGTTGGTCAGTTTGATTCATCTATGTGAGGGTGATGACTGTATGAAACAGAGGTGGAGGTACAAATGCAAAGTTATAACCTAAAACAGAAACTTCACTCAAGTCTGCGCTGAGCAATCCAGTGACTAATGGGCCATTTCACTAGTTTCTATGTACCAACTAGTGTTGAGTTTGCAGCCATTAATTGAATGACAAATAACAGCCAAAAATGGTAAAAAATGTCTGTTTGCTATTCAAGAATCAGAGGTGATGGTTTTATAATGCTTGTTTTGAAATTTATTCAGTTTGTTTATTCTGTTTACAGATCCATAAACAGACATTTGAAGCATATAAGAACAATATTTGGTATGCACACTCAGAAATTTGCTCAGCAGTCCTCCTTACATGGGGTTGTAAGAGTTTTGCTTTTTCATTAATTTCCCATTTTTATTTAGTTTTGGCTTCATGTTTCAAATTCATTTCAGTTTGAAATGTGTTTTTGTTACTAAATTTTTATTTTTTTGTTTAGCTTTGTTAATTTTAACTTGTTAGAGATTATGTCACCTCTCTCCTCAGTTATGTGGGATGTACAGTAACCTACAACAGTTCATTTAAAATTGGATTTTATTTGTATAAAAAGTCTCTGCTGTTAGTAAGAATAAAAGAACTGTATCCTCCTATAGATAATACAAGACTTATTTAATAGTTAGTGCATCTTTAATTGAAACAGACCCTTTGCTGCAGATTTGCTCAGATCAGGCTAAATCTATTAGGATTTTTATTGTATGCATTATCATGCCTCGCACCGTACTTTAATTTCACAATTTAATATTGTATCATTTAATGTCAATATTCCTACATTAGATAAATTAAAAGTAGTTTTCATTTTAGGTCATCTGCACAAGTTCTGTGCTTTAAGCATTCTCTTACCGTTTTGATAAATAAATGGAAAGCAAATTTTTAAATGTCTCCTTTCCCCCATTATCTGATCTGAACAGTGGTCTGATCTGTGACTTACAGTAGTGACGGCCCCTCTGCCATAGATACAATACAACTCAGTGATAAAACAGTGATGTGTGTCGAAGTGTGCTTCAGAGATGAAATGCAGGAAGACATTAAAAAACTATAGATGTTTGGCGTTTTCTTCATAATTTTTAAGTTATGTAGACATACAGTACATTTATTCACACAACAATTTTAGTTTATTATTTCTTATGAGACTCAATCTTTATTTTTGTTTCAGTTTAGTTTAGTTTTCTGTCTCATCTTAAACAATACATACAAACATGAGTAAATCAGCTTAACTTCTGTTCTTAAAAAGCAGATTGTTCTTAAGTATCCAGACGCTGGTTTAAGTTAGACTTCTCTCTTATGTAGTGATATTTTCCAGCCTGAAGATGTCACTCTTAATTGGTTCCTTTGACTCTGAATCTCAGCTGACAGGTGACTTAATCATTATAGATATTTTCCAACCAGTAAAGTGGCTTTCAACAACCAGTCATAATATTAAATAAATAATGTTGGGATAATTGCAGTCCAGGAAGACAAGACAAGACATTGAATCCTGCCATCACTGAGCTGTAGAAATTAGCTGGTGGCTGCCTTCTTATGCCTCATTGACAAATTAGTGCTGACCAGATTGAGGGAGTTATTGAGATGTTTATCAGAAAGCCGTTGAGACCCTGACAGAATCTGGTGTAGACGGTAACAATAGCAGCCTCAGTGCCTGTCACAGAGTTAGACCGGGTTGAAGCGTTTTTGGTTTTTTTTGGGGGGTTTTTTGTTAAGCACAAATTGGACCAGAGTGACTGATTCAGTGTGCACATTTTAATTTCTGCCCCTTGATCTAAAGCTATTTGAGATCACCACCTCCTCATGTGTGTGTTTGATGTATATTCCCTAAAGTGAGAAGGAGAGATTGGCTCACTGGCTACACAAGTGACTTTGCATTAATGTCAGTGAGAGTGAGTCACTGCTTACGTCAGCTGAGCTAACATTGTTTTGGCCTTCAGGGCTGTGGAGCTCCAGATTCTACGCTCGTGCTTGGGATGTTGTGTTTAAAACCTCTTTTCATATACAGACAAATTAAAGGAAAAACCAACTTGAAGTGCCTTAGTGCAGTGTTAGGCTGCCACGTGCCTCCAGACCAGCCTCAGTGTGCCTTGGCATTGACTCTACATTTTGAACTCTCTTGGAGGGATAAACACCATTCTTGTAAAAGTGTTGTTTTCTTATTTGACGCTTTGATGATGGTGGCAGAGACTGCTTTCTAGAAAATCCCCCATGGGTGTCTAGTTGGGTATAGGGCATCCACAATATTAAAATTTAATAGTAATTGTAATGGAAAGAACAATATATTGCTACGACTATTATATAGTTTATAATAGTAATAATAAGCAAAATAATTATGAGGAAGAAGAAGCATTTATTGGTCTTATATATATATATATATGTAAATGGACATTGTGCAGAGCGGATGTGACACTAATCATAATGTAAAATATATTACTGAAATTAGGGCAGCACTGTTACAGGAGTAGATTATAACCAGACTGCACACAGAGAATATGGTGTCATGGTCATACATGCACATTTTTAATCTGTGAACATATAATTCCAGAGACTGACATAACAAAATTACGAAGAAATTATGGACCGAGTAGAAGATAAGCGCCTCAAGCTAAACAGATGATGGCGCTAATTCTCTACCCCATTCCAATTAAAATTAAGCAGGATAAGGGTAGACATTAATAAAAGAGCACAAGCACATTGAAATAATGATGGGAATATGACATTTTGTTTGCTTGAGCTAACTGTTTTTATACAGGTCAATGGAAACAGTGTTGTAAAATAACTGAAATAAACTAATGGTGTAACTAGAAGGACACACAGGCAGTGCAGACCGTATCTTCCTTTTATGGAGCTGCTTGAAAATTTAAGGACATCGTCCTTGGCCCATGCCCTACCCTTCCACCAAGTTTCATGAAAACTGTTGCAGTTGAATTTACATGAGCCCACTGACAATGTGGAGTGATCACACAACCTCTTTGGTGGAGGTGATAATTGTGACAGGCCTGATCAGGTTGTAGTCTGAATGGTTTGATGAGTATGAAAATTATGCAAATAATTGAACTGTGTAATAACCAAATGGTTATTGCAAATAATAATGCACAGCTACCAGTGATCCCTGTACCCTATGGATGGAGGAGATTTCATTCTGAAAAGGACCCTTCCATCAGTTTTTTTCATTAATTTGCCACTGAGCTAAAATGTAAATGCCTTGAATTTACAGAGCACAAATAGGTTGTAGAAACATCCCGTTGTAAAGAGGGATGTTATTTTTAGCAAGAGTCCCAGTTAATCCTCTTTTTGTTCCCTGTCAGAACTACATTTATTGAGAAAATGTCTTAACAGCTGTGTGTTGTGTTTGTGTGTAGATCTTGAAGCAGGAGTGGCCCAAGCACTGGCCCACCTTTATCAGTGACATTGTGGGGGCAAGTCGTACCAGCGAGAGCCTTTGTCAGAACAACATGGTCATCCTGAAGCTGCTCAGTGAAGAGGTTTTTGACTTCTCCAGTGGTCAGATGACGCAAGTGAAGGCCAAGCATCTAAAAGACAGGTCAGCATGTGGCGTCATGTTGTTTTCATTTAGTTTCAGGGAATAAGTTTTGATGATAAACCTACAGTGGAGCCTTTCTAATTCTGTCAGTAAATACTTTAATATTATCCTAATGAACCTTTTTCAGCCCATATTTTGTATGACTTAATAACATGAATTCTTGTAACTTTAACTATGCACATTATTCCATAACTTCAGGATATCATAAAATATTATCTCACTTTGCTGGCATCTTTTATGAGGCAGGCAGTGAATCCACTGATGTAATGTTGTGATATGTATCAAGCACTGCTCACTGGACGTTTACCTATTAATTCTGATGTTTTTATTGCAACAAAGCAACATTTAAAACATTTAAAAGCTCAGTCAGTGAAATAATCAATGTACAGTTAGCATTCTGTGTTATCTAAATCAAAGGCAATTTCTTGGATTTAATACAACACAGTACGGGATACTTGAACTATTCTGGTGCCTGTTAAGCCTCGCAGCTTAGGAAACATGTAAACAGATACAAATACATAAGTAGTTTGAGACTAGATGGCAAAGTTGAATAAACATTGCATCTATTATGCCCCTCGTACCCTGGCACAGGCATTGCTCTTGAAGGACTTTTCACTTTTGTTGTTTCAATACATCATCCATTTGTTCAGGTATAGGAACAATGTTTTGGTAACATCTTATTTTGTGCATTTCTAAGTTTACATAGTACTGCATGTACATCTGCTATACCTGTTCAAAGCTATGAGCAATGGCAAGTGTCTGTTGAATATAGTCAAATTTCAACCTTCTTTTACTCCCACTTATCTTCATACAACATCAAATAGTTTGAGCTGTGCACTTTATCCTGCTTTGCATGTTGAATAGAGAGCAAGGCAGTAAAGATACTACCTTCATATATTGACCTAAGGTTTTTATGGTTTTAAAGCAAACCTGTCTGAAATAAAGAATATCTCTATTAAAAAACAGTAAATGAAAAAAGTCATAAGAAATAAAATTTGAATCTGCACTGACATGCACTACTGTTTGTTCCTTTGTCCCTTTCAGCATGTGCAATGAATTCTCTCAGATATTCCAGCTTTGCCAGTTTGTTATGGTACGTAAATACGTATTTTGCTTACTTCAAAGTATTGTTTGCATTCTTTTATAGCCAGAGTTGCATACATGCCAGGATTTGTCCATCAGCTGTTTTCTTCTTATTGGTCTTACACTAGGAGAACTCCCAGAATGCCCCCCTGGTCCATGCCACTCTTGAGACACTTCTACGTTTCCTTAACTGGATTCCTCTGGGTTACATCTTTGAAACCAAACTGATTAGCACATTAGTGTATAAGGTAAGCATACACTAACATGCACAAGTGATCCAAACAATTTTACTCCCATTTAAATGGTATAAAAGCCTCTCTACAATTTTTTTTAAACGTTAGGTGGCAGTTCATGGTTACCTGTAAAATAGGACTTTGAACTGATTGTTTGCAAAAACAAAGCATTGTTCATGGATTTGTTAACAACTGTCAGAAAGCCACGAGGTTAGACAAATTCTAAAAGACCTGGTTTGAGGAAGAATGAATTAAACAGTATTTTATATTAAGTTTCACTTCATGTTCTTTTCAGTTCTTGAACGTGCCCATGTTCCGCAATGTGACACTGAAGTGCCTGACAGAGATCGCTGGTGTAAGTGTTAGTCAGTATGAGGAGCAGTTCGTCACACTCTTCACCCTAACCATGTGTCAGCTCAAACAGGTGAGATGAACAGCAGTTATAAATTCAACCACATTTCTGTGCATGTTGATGTCTGTTCATGTCTGACCTGATCTTTTTGTATCAGATGCTTCCCCTGAACACCAACATACGGTTGGCCTATGCCAATGGGAAGGATGATGAGCAGAACTTCATCCAAAACCTCAGTCTGTTCCTCTGCACATTCCTCAAAGAGCACGGTCAGCTCATCGAGAAGAGACTAAACCTCAGAGAGACGTTGATGGAGGTGAGAAAGAAAACTACAACTCAGCAAAATACGATGATCTGTCTATTCAGGTGGCAGTTTACTTTACAAAAGCTACTCAAGGGAAAATGTTACAACAAATAAGTTACATGTTACAGCAACAAAAATTCATTATGAAACTCAAATAACCTTGTTTTTCTGGTCCATTTAGTTTTTACACCAAACCTATAATAACCAAAACTTCAGTTTAAAATTTGACTTTGAAGTTACTGATTTTAATTTTCAGACGGATTGAGTTCAATAGTCATGAAGAAAGATACAGACTGAACCTACAAGTGTTTTGCTATACTGAATTTCTCTTGATACCAGTTCAATACAAAAACTGCTTTTAGTTAACTTTTAGTTACTTTCTTTATTGCTGCTGTTATTATATTTTTATATTTTGTCATATTTTCTTTTAGTTTGGGTGAGCAAGGACCCAGATGGGATTTGAGTCTACTTTCTCAGATGAAAAATGTACACATTACTGATTTTGATATGTGTATTCTTCTTCAACTCAAACATACAATCATGCTTCTAGTTCTACTATACAGATTCGTTTGTACTTGTACAACGGAACGCTGCTGAATTTTAAATTGGGATGCACTCATTTTAAACCTAGCATTGCTGAATTCCAATAGGAATTAATATTAGATGAAAGAGTTTTTGCAATCCGGTCTGTTTACAAACAGAAACAGAAGGTGTCACTGCATGGATTTATCACTCTCTCGCTCTTCTTCAGGCTCTCCACTACATGCTGTTGGTGTCAGAGGTGGAAGAGACTGAGATCTTCAAAATCTGCCTGGAGTATTGGAACCACTTGGCTGCTGAACTCTACAGAGAGAGCCCATTCTCAACGTCCACCTCCCCTCTACTCTCTGGCAACCAGCACTTTGACGTGCCGCCACGCAGACAGCTCTATCTGCCTGTGCTGTCCAAGGTACAGCACAGAAATGCCTCACCAAAATCCAGAAAGCAAAATCTCTGTTATGCTTTATCAGTGCAGTGATTAAAATTAGGAATATGTTTTAGTTTCTAGGTAAATGTGTCAGGGCAGATTGATGATAAGGGCTGTTTTCAGTTTTAGGAGCCTATGAAGTATTATATCACAGACATGCTAGAATCAGCTGGCACCAGTTTAGCAACAGGTGGCTGCTAAACTGCTGCCACAAGTGTTGCTGGTTACATTGATACTGAAATTTAGCAGCTGGCAAAGCAACGTAACAACAGATTAGGATGTTTCTTTTGGTTAACCAACTAAAGGGTGCACTGTGTTTGCATAGCCATAAAACAAACATCTCATTGTATGGGATACTTTAACATTGATGTTCACATATGCTTTATAGTAATGTATGAGAGTGCAAGTGTGAGACCAGTGAGCTTGTTAATGTGTGCATGTGCTGACTGGACTTTATGCCTTGTGACAGGTGCGTCTGCTGATGGTAAGTCGGATGGCCAAGCCAGAGGAGGTGTTGGTGGTGGAGAATGACCAGGGAGAGGTGGTCAGAGAGTTCATGAAGGACACCGATTCCATCAACCTCTACAAGAACATGAGAGAAACGCTTGGTATGAATTGGAAATGAATGTGCACATCTATTGTAATCAGCTGCATTTACCTGGACCATAGTATTGCACTAACAATGAGGAAAACAGCACAGTTGGAATAAACATGTGAGCCTTGATGGTTGAAAGTCTTGACCAAAACAACCTGTCAAAGATGTATGAAACCAGAATTCACTGAACTATTGACCAAATCAAAAACTACTGGGGAAGTTTGAGGGGAAAAAACAATTATTATCCATGTAAATGCAGCAGTTGTCTTGAGAATGCTTTGTTATTCATAATTTGACACTATTTTCAATAGTTATAATTTATGTAGCCATTCAGTAACAATTTTAATTGATAGCAGAGCTGCTTATATACACACACAGATCACACATATCAAACAAAAAACTGCTGCTATATTCAATTATTGTTAGAATATCAGGTGGCATGGTGCTTCTGTGGTTAGCGCGGTCACCTCACAGCAGGAACATCCTGAGTTTAAATCTACTGGCTGGGGTTTAGTCTGGAATTCACCCAATGCCTGCCATGTTTTTCCTCTAGGGCCTACTTCTTTTCAATAGCCCAGAGACCTGCAGGTTAGATGAATTGTTAACAGATAACTGGTGATCTCTCTGGGGTTTAACTACTGGGCCCAAACCAAACTCCCAAAGCAGTGAGCTGCTTATGCAATGGATAGATGTACTCTTTAGTATTGGCTGCTGGTAATGATGGCTATTTCTGGTTTAATGATGTTGATCACTGCTTGTTAAACTGACTGCAGGGTCATTAGGTACTGTAATAGTGTTAAGAGAACATATTGATCAGTGTTAGCTACCATGTTCTCTGTCATGTGCCCTTTGTTCCTTTAAGTTTTAGGTCACTAGCTAATACTATAGATTAGGGGTGGGTAACATTTCCCTCCAGAGGACTGCACATTGTTGAATTTAAACATGAAATGCATAGTTTTGAATCATGAAAATGACATGACGGATAGCTTTACAGTAGGTTGTTTTTCAGTTTGGGAAGTCTAGGTCGTTGTCTTTGAAAGGAAATTATTGTTGATAAATGCTGACATAAGCAATGTTTTTTAGAACTGTATGTGTCAGTGTGCTGTACTCTGAGGCTACGATGAAAAGACTAACCTGCTCAAATATACTTTCAACTTTTAAATGGACCTACATCTTGGCACTTGTGTGACAAGTACCACTATATATGTATGGTTTGTGTTATAAATATGAATTTAAGAATTCACCATCAGATTCAGGCTTGCTCTCTTGTCGGCTGTGTGACAACATGTAGCTGACTTGGATGGTCGACTGCTCTGTAGTTGGATGTTAATTTCATAGCCTTTTGTCATCTTTTCAGCAATGACAACTTAGGCATAGTAAGCCAAAAACCGGGACTTGGCCCACAGTTTTCCCATGTGTGCAATAAATTAACTTTTGCACTCCTTTGTCCTGCAGTATACCTGACTCACTTGGACTATGCAGACACAGAACGCATAATGACAGAGAAGCTTCACAATCAGGTGAATGGCACTGAATGGTCCTGGAAGAACCTGAACACACTGTGCTGGGCCATCGGGTCCATCAGTGGAGCCATGCATGAGGAGGATGAGAAGAGGTTCCTGGTCACTGTCATCAAGGTATTATTAAATCCTTAACAGTCACAAGAGCACCAGTGCTAATAGTACCTAGCACATGCCTGTGCATAGGTGAAAATAATGCTGAACTAAATTGTGTATCTGCTTGTTTGTTTCAGGATCTGCTGGGTCTGTGTGAGCAGAAGAGGGGAAAGGACAACAAGGCCATCATTGCTTCCAACATCATGTACATTGTAGGACAGTATCCTCGCTTTCTCAGAGCCCACTGGAAGTTCCTCAAAACTGTAGTCAACAAGCTCTTTGAGTTTATGCATGGTAAGAAGTAGTAATTTATTTTGGGTTCTTCAGATTAGAAATAAAATGTGAAATATCAGTGACGTGCGATGACATTGTTCTATATTCAGATGATGATGCGGCTTGTGATAATTAAACTGACCCTGCAGTTGCCACAAAATTTTACACCACTTAGTCAGACGTAAGTTAATGGCTAGCTGATTGGAAAAAGCATTAGACTGCATTACCCATGCGTCTATGCTCCATTTGATAGGTCAAATGTTTGCATGCCAGTGTGAAAAACATAAAAAACTAGAACTGATGATTTTCTGTCAATCTTATCATTTTTTCTTCCTTTCCTCTTTCTTTCTTTCTTTGCCTGAGAACCAATAACTCTTGCCAATGATAGCGCCATACTAATTAAATCAAAATATGTGTTATTCAAACCTCTTTGTCGAGGTTTCTGATTTACGCCAGTGTCGTTTTTGGCAGCAGTGATGCTGTTTTAATGGCTTGTTAGTTTTAATGAGGAGGTATCATTGGAGAGTAGTGGAGTAGGAGGGCATCAGATAGAGCAGCACAAATGTCACCCCAGAAAGTTTCACATTCTTGTTTTGGTTATTCAGATGTCTTTCTATTTTGAGATGATGTGTGTTTGATCATTCATGTGCCCTCTTAACCTTCAGAGACCCATGATGGTGTCCAGGACATGGCATGTGACACTTTCATCAAGATTGCCCAGAAGTGCCGGCGCCACTTCATCCAGGTTCAGGTGGGAGAAGTGATGCCCTTCATTGATGAGATCCTTAACAACATTAACACCATCATCTGTGACCTCCAACCACAGCAGGTCAGCCGACAAAGACTTACAGAAAACTTCACATTGCACATATGAATGCAGGGAGATTTTTTCCAGAATTCTATTAGTCTCCACATTTGCTTTTGTCAAGTCTGTATGCTGACATGTTTCTCTGTTTGTATCCAGGTGCACACTTTCTATGAGGCAGTAGGTTATATGATCGGAGCCCAGACAGACCAGGCTGTTCAGGAGCACCTGATAGAAAAATATATGCTGTTACCCAATCAGGTGTGGGACAGCATCATCCAGCAGGCCACCAAGGTAAGACTCTATGTAGATTAATCCAGAATTTAATAGTGTATTAGTCTTCTCCTAAAGGTACAAAGTAGTACTTTTAAATGAAATAACACTGCAAGTATCATACGGTTTTGTGCACTTATGTGTACCAGATTAATGTGTATTTGTCAGAATGGACATTGTGACAATGTACTAATACAGTACATATTCAAGTTAGTGTTTTATGAATATTTTGAAGAAGATACGTAATATGTTTGTGAATGTACTAATGTAGTAATATGTATTTAACAGAACAATGTTTGAATGGTTTTTCTGCTTCATCCCCCCTGCTGCTTCTTTCATGGCCACGTCAGAATGTTGACATCTTGAAGGACCCAGAGACTGTAAAACAGCTGGGCAGCATCCTCAAGACCAATGTCAGAGCCTGTAAAGCTGTGGGGCATCCCTTTGTCATCCAGCTGGGACGGATTTACCTTGACATGCTCAACGTCTACAAGTGCCTCAGCGAGAATATCTCTGCTGCCATTCAGACAAATGGTAAGGGCAGTGTGTTGATGGTCAGGATAATCATTTATCCTGATTTGACATATTTAATATTACACAGAATCCAAAGTTTTTCCTATTTTGGAATCAGTAAGAATCAGGATGCCCAACCCTGTGCGCCAGTTTAGAGGTACTTGTACAATTTACAGAATTATTTCTACTTGGCTGTCTTAGAAATAAGTAGTGTAACTTAAATATCTCCATAACGGAACTAGTGTTTTCTTATTTCAAAAACTGAAGTAAAATTAGAACTTTGAGAATTTTAATTAAATCTATCACTTAAATCAGTGGCAATAACCAGCTAAAAAATAGGATGAGGATAGTGTTCATACTCAGTAAAGCCAATATCAATTAAAAAATGCTGTGACATGCTCTGATTCCTAAAGTTTGATCGATACATCCCTAATGATGTTTGAGATCACATGACACACACCTAACAGCTTTTAGAAACATTATTTAGGTGAATTATTGAGTATGTCATCAGCTGGACAAGGATGCCTGGATGGTAGTGTGAGCAGCTGATATAAGCTGTCTTTGTATGTATGAATTATAGAAATAGTGGATTTGGAACCAACATACATTTTGTTCACCTCAGTTCATCTATGCTTTTTGCAGGATCACATTGTTAAAATGTATTTATTTTATTTCCTTTTGCATGTTTTTGTTGTCTGCTAATTATATTTGGCCAGCTTGTCATTGTGTTTTTTCCACTGCACTTGCAGTATTTAGACAGAGAGGTGCCATAGACAGTATACTGAAGATGTTTTGTGGCTTAAAAAACTGAACTGTGCTCCAATCTAGAGATGCAAATAATTATTTAACTTTATATTAGTATTTTTCAAAAGTAGAAGATAGTGGTTAAAATCAGTACTGATGTTGGTTTACATATAAAAGAATAAGACCAATCTCTTCTAAACGGTGAAGCATAATTCCTGTTAATTAAACACTGTTTGGGAATTGGTATCAAAACTGAGAGTATTAGATTGATGCATCCCTCAACGTATGTTAATTAGCTTGAATGTTACTTGAATAGGCTGCAAAAGAATATATTTTTCTCCAAAAAATGGCAAAAGAGAAAAAGTGTTAGTCACTGCATTTCAACTATAATGTTTGGTTTATGGTATTCTCTTAAACTTCATATGTCTGCCCATACTTTTTGGCAGGTGTTTGGCCGTTAGCTCACTAAAATATGCAGCTAATTAATGTTTATCTGATATACAGATGTTGAGTTATTTAATGAGGAACAGGAGATGCAGGACGGTGAAGGTGATGATGTTTTAGGAGCTGTCAATTTTTTTGTGTGTGTGTGAGCTACAGGATATTACTGAGACACAATTCTCTAAAAACATTCTTAAATATCCCTAAGTTTTATGTGAATAGTGAAGTTTAATGACTCCATGTTGCTGACTTGGAATTATTATTCAAATAAGTTCTATGTCATTTTCTATCCTAATATCTGTTGTCGGTTTGTTGCAGGTGAGATGGTGACAAAACAGCCCTTAATCCGGAGTATGCGAACAGTGAAACGAGAAACACTGAAACTGATCTCTGGTTGGGTCAGCCGGTCGAATGATCCGCAGATGGTGAGAAATAGTTCTGAAATGTGAAAAAAAAAAAATAGGATTGAAGTACTTCACTGTTAAAGGTAGCACAGCTTGTTTCGAAACTGTGATCTTTTTTGAAGTTAGTAGTACACATTTTATGCAATAAATGCATATTAACAGGTTGAAACACTGTATTAGAATGAAATGTATGCATAAGCAACAGTAATGATGTAGTTTTACTGATGTATTCCTAAGTGAAACAGCCAGCAGTTGAAATGATGTCAAGCCAATCCAGCTGGTATTTTTAGATCAAACCCACAAAGATGTCATTTTCTGTGGTAGATTGAGTTCTATTATTAATATTCATGATGTGTCTGTACACTTGCAGACTGGTCATCTTTTAGAGAGTCTTTAGATGTGCACAAGTCTTAGAGTACCTTGTTAATGCATTTATCTCTCTGTTCATCATCCCTGTTGTTTTCCAGGTTGGGGAGAACTTTGTTCCTCCACTGCTGGATGCTGTCCTTATTGACTACCAGCGCAACGTCCCTGCAGCCCGTGAGCCCGAGGTTCTCAGCACCATGGCAACCATCGTAAACAAGTTAGGAGGGCACATTACCAGCGAGATACCACAGATCTTTGATGCTGTCTTTGAATGCACGCTTAACATGATCAACAAGGTGAGGCGCATGCAGAGTGAACACTAGTAATTGACTGATAATCATTTCAGCTTTCAGCACAACTAACTGATTCCATCTGGTTCTTCGAATTAAGATATAATAGGTGCATTTCCATTCAGATGTTTTTATTCATGTTTTAATTTAAAATATACCTTAAAATATTACAAAAAAGTTGCTTGGAAGAGGTAGGAAGATTAAAACTGATTAATTTAAATGGAGATAAAAAATGGAGATGTATGTAACAGATGATAATGTATGTGTGGACTGATTAGACTGCAAATGCCATATCTGATGGAAACACCAAAGAAGCACCATATGCATGTAAGAGCTGCAGAAACAAATGTTACAAAAAGACTCTGATAAACACCAAAGTTTTAAACATCAATATAGCACCCAGACAGCTTTGTGGTTTTGTCAGGGTATGTCTCTGGTCTGTCAGCTCCTCAATTTGCAGATCAGGTGTATTACTGTGTGAAATATTATATATAACAAGTAAAGTTGGAGACCATGAAGAAACAACAATGATGAAGAACCAGCTCTTCAATATTCTTAGAGCAGTATTCAATGGAAACATACATTAAGTTGCATTTTCTCTTGCTGTTTTTCAAAACAAATTTGTAGTGTTCATATGCAGCTCATTTACTGTTAGCAGCTGCAGCAAGTGACTATTACTTATTGAAGATCTTTACTGCCTCATTGTCAATTTTACCAACAGTGTGAGTGCTTAAGAAGCTCTGACATTTGCATTAGCAGGGTTTATTTGCACACAGATAAGCTGTATTTGACATGTGAAGTCATTAGTTTACCACAGTGTTGTTGTAGATTGATGCTATTGTGCATTTCAGAGTGACATGTGACTGTCAGTAGAATAATCAGATGGACAGATAAGATATAAGCACTGGCTGTTGGTTAAACACTGAACTGTTCAGATACTGATAACTTTGCTACAATACCGGTTCCCAAACTGTTGACTGAACATGTTCAATCTGCAGATGAGTCATCAGAGTAAAGAAGCATTTGGATTATGTCACTTCAGTTCTAGGAATTGTAGGGGAATAAAAAATAAATTATGAAAATCACCAGCTTTCAAAATACAGTTGCATTTGTCTGAAACCTGTTTGTATTGCTATAGAAAGTTATCTGAGACAGACTAGTCCAAGCCTGCAGCTTACTGAAAAGTTCCCATGCCTCTTTGTTTGATGCCATACTTTAGCTTATACCAATCAGTGTTTAACAGCCTGGCCATTTGTGTTTCCCTTCCAGAACTTTGAGGAGTATCCAGAGCACAGGACCCATTTCTTCTACTTGCTCCAAGCTGTAAACTCCCACTGCTTCCCAGCATTCCTCGCCATCCCCCCTGCTCAGTTCAAACTGGTGCTGGACTCTATCATCTGGGCCTTCAAACACACCATGAGGAATGTGGCTGACACTGGTGGGTCTGCTGGGACACACACACACACCTATTTCACTGCATTTTTACCTCATATTGAGCAACAGCGCCCAAAGCATGGATGAGGTGATGTGTCGTATCTTGTCATGAGAAGAATGAAGTATGTTTTTTTGAAACCCTGAAAGCAAAAGTCAGGAGAGATCATTGTGCCAAAATCTGAAGATACAAATGTTTTTATTTTATATATTGCTGCACATTATACTTAATTTGTTGATTGATTATTGCTGGCGCTGCTTGAGAGTTTTATTAAATACTATATTACATGACATATAATTTGTCAGGGAGAAGATTTAGAGACATGGTACTTTCTTATCTTTTGTGAAAAGATAGATACTTTCAACATCACATTTATCCTCACATTCATCCCCTCTGGCAATTCTGCAGAGGCTTTTTGCTTCTCTCTACAAACTTTGCACATTGTTTGTTTCTTTTACCTTGCCTCTGAGTGGAGTTGATATAAAGACTGTCAGTACATCCACTTCTTCAAAATAAGGGCACATATTGTTAAAGCTACAGATTAAAATCTTACTAGTCACTAAATGTTTTATTAAGTTCACACACACAATTATACAAATAAACATAATAGAGAGGAAGACCAGTATAGAGCGTTGTTATGTCACACTGTAATCATGCTCCCTTCATTTTAAATGGTGTAACTTGGTTAGTTCAATAATTGTTATGTACTGAAAGAACTGAAACCAAGAAAGAGGAAACAGTTTTTTCCTCAGTGGAGTCCACATAGCTCACATCATCATGTATTTTAGTAAAGTAGAAACGCTGCACAATAAAGGATTCAAATGCTTTCTTAAGATGGAGAAAAACTGGTTTGTGTTTGCACTCATCCAGGTTTGCAGATTCTCTACACGATGCTGCAGAACGTGGCCCAGGAGGAAGCAGCAGCTCAGAGTTTCTATCAGACCTATTTCTGTGATATCCTGCAACACATCTTCTCTGTGGTCACCGACACATCGCACACTGCTGGTGAGTTGATTCAGATATGCACCGAGATGATGCCCAATGAAAGGAGATGTCTTCAAGATAAAAAAGCTCTGATCCATAGGATGTGGGGTGGGGGGGCGGCTTGGTTTGGTGTTCACAGGCATCTGTATATGAATTCATTAATGTAATGAGAAAAAGACTTGATAGAGTGCAGACATCCACCAAGGCCAAAACCCCACTCTTCTTTTATGAAACCAAAATTTATGACCTCTGTTTTCCTCCTTTTTGCAGTATCATGACACCGGTTAGTTACCATGGTAACGCTGGTCTTATTCCTAAAGGTCTTAACACACCAGAGGTGTTTTTACAGTGCGATTCATTTGCATGTCAAGATATTTTTTAATGTTTTTTGTCATGAGTACATTCATACAGGATGCACATGTTACGTGGCAAGGAGATAATCTTTTTAGAAAAACAGGGTCAGTTTTTCTTTTCATTTGCACAACGTCACATTGCTTGTTGGTTTGTGTATGCCTTGTTTAGTGTGAAAAATGATCATGAGGAGGTTCTCTAATATTAACTTCATATTAATCACATCCAGTTTGCACTCTTATGTGTATATATAAACACTGCATATAGAAGGAACAGAAGACACCAGCTCCAGATGTTGTCAAATCCATTATTTCTGAAGAATGAGCTAGTGTGAATCTATTCAGAGCTCTTTATTGAACATGAATGTGAATAGATTTGATGTCAAATATTTGTGTTGATGCTTGCTTTGTTCACACTATACACAGGAGTACTCCATTGCATTTTCATTTTCGTGTTGTTTATTTGTCACTTCACTCGTGTGTGAAGGATTTAATTAACCCGCAGGTAAACCAGTCTCCAATATTACAAAAACTATATGTTAACCTCTTTTTATATAGTAGGTCTCCTCCAACTTAAAACCAATTGTTTGAAGTCATT
Organism: Apogon talboti; assembly: GCA_037367365.1. NCBI lineage: Eukaryota > Metazoa > Chordata > Actinopteri > Kurtiformes > Apogonidae > Apogon > Apogon talboti. Next base: position 7,494,199 of record JAPQRQ010000008.1, read on the forward strand.
CTTAAATTTCTGTGTATGAGTGGCCAAAAATTCTGAAAGTGGTAATTTGGACCGACATGTCAGACAGCATTTTCAACCTCATCGACAAAACACCAATTAAGGGACCATCTTTTGTAAAAACGTTGTTCATTTTTCAATTAGAGTTCACACAGTCACTGTCAAGGAGCACTGAAGCTGTTCCAACACCTCAGATAACATATTTTTATATTGGTTTGTCCTCTAATATTTACATCTGCCTCTCCATAACCCACAGATTTGTATGCAGAATAAATGTTTGTGTATTAATTGTGTGTATGTGTGTGTTACCGTGTTTTCTGCAGGCCTGACAATGCATGCGTCCATCCTGGCCTACATGTTCAACCTGGTGGAGGAGGGAAAGATCACCACAGCACTGAACCCTACCAGCCCCGCCAACAACCAGGTCTTCATCCAGGAGTACGTGGCCAACCTGCTGAAAACCGCCTTCCCCCACCTACAAGAGTGAGTAGGAACAAGCGCACATTAACTCTGCCACAGTACATTATGCATCACAGGGTCCCCGTGGTCACGAAAGACCTGGAAAAGTCCTGAAACTGGGTAAAACTGTCTGAAGTTTCTGAGAAGTAAAAGGATCTAATTTTATTGTCTAATGATATTCAAAAAAAGGAGAGAGAGAGAGCAAGAGAGTCAGAATATGAAAAATACACTGAACCAAAGGAAACAAAAAGCGTGAAAAACATTCTCTCAGCCTTATGCCATACGGCTCAAAATAACTGGAAAAACAGGTGAAATGCGTTGTTTATCAGTTATGTCACACTTCAGACAAAAGAGCATTTCTTATTAAAGGTTTCTGGGTTTAATGAAAACATTTTTCTGTTATTTCTTTCTGCTCTTTTTCTATTTTTTCTGTATACTGTCAGACTTGCTTCAGGGCTTCTGGACGTACTTAAAGTGTAAAATCCACCAATATTTCAACCAACCAATCAATTTATGCCTGATATCTATGTCTGATTACGACAGGCCTCAAAAAGTGGATTGGATTATTTTGTCACTGTTTTTATAAAGTAGCATTACCTTTAGTCTTTTTAATTGTGTTTTAGGCATAAATGTGTAAAATATAATCAATGACTAATACTACAGAAGCCGAAACGTAACAATAAGCTTTAGTAGAGAC
>JAPQRQ010000008.1:7607043-7623248 GCA_037367365.1 Apogon talboti
TTAGCAAATTTTGCGACAACAAAGCCGGTGTCATTTCCGAAACTTTTACCTAACAACTGTAGAGATAAACAACCATTCACTTCCACATTCAGTAATGATTTAGACCAATTAACCTATTAAGGTGCATGTCATACCCAAAGAGAACAAATGCAGACATGAGAAGAACCCACAAACTCCACACATGCTTCTTGCTGTGAGGCGACAGCGCTAACCACCGCACCACTGTGTCGCCCATGCTCCCAGCACCTGCTGTTCTGATTTGGTCTATCATCCAAGAACTAACCAGGCCTGAACCTGCTTAGCTTCTCAGATCAGATGAGATCAGGCGTGTTCAGCGTGGTGTAGCCGTAAGCCGTAGAAACAGACACCTGTAATGTTGTCAGGAGGTTACTGCCTCATCCCCATACCTGTTTGTTCATGCTATGATAGAAATTTTAACTGTGCTTGACTTTTCTCTCCTGTTTGCCATATGCGGTCATATTTGTGGTTTATGGCACATGTCCCCTTCCTCCGACCGTCCTGATGAACAAGAGCAGGCTGCTGGATTCGTCCCTCCCTCACCATAAGCAGAACAGAGGGGCTGTTTAATGTGACGGCCTCGCTGTTCCCCCTCTAACTCTGCGCCATCAGATTCAATGTGACACGCACATCGCCACTACGCAGATCTGAACTGGCTTCTCACTTCACACCAATCTGCACGGCCTGTTCACAGGGCAAATGCTGCTGTCTCCTCCAGCACTGACACAGCACACACACACACACACACACACACACACACACACATGCACATTGTTAAATGACCAATTCATTCCTGAAAGCAACTATGATGCATCTTTTGATGTCTGCCAGTTTCCCTTTAGACACATCCCTTTGACACTCCTCTGTTCACCCTCCTGCTGCACAGCTCACACAGAAAGCTTTGTTTTTCCTTGTTTTGACAGAGATTTCATTATTTCTAAGTTTATCTACTGTCACAACTTTTCCTGTGTTCTTAATTGCTAGAGTGTGCTTTACTTTGGTATAAATGTTTGCTTTGGTCTATGATCAGAACACTAGCTTCAACCAAAGATGATTAAAGGAGGAGGAATCCAAATACCATTTCCATTTCTCCATTTGGCTATTGTTGAAGATGTAACAGCTCCAGTTATGTCTATCACTGTGAGCCAGTGGTGGAACAGTTCAGACTTACTGGCCATTACAGTTGAAATTTGTAACATATGTGATTTTGACAATTTTTTTTTTAACTCCTTTTCCCTTTTGCTATCGTCTTCACTGGTCCTGCATTGATACAAACATACATGCATTTACCGTATTTATCTTATAATACATCCATAACCTGCCGAGGAAAATTCTAATGCGCATAAACGTCCTTTACAGCAACCCAACAGACAACAATCCAACCAGTAGGCACACATCCCCTTCTGTTGATTTCAGGAGGCGCGATAACAAAACGCCAAATGTAGACAAATGACAACAGATTTGATGCCATATTTGTAAAAGAAAATGGAACACGGAAGCAGCCAGATTCAACAAAAGAACGGTGGTAGGAAAGTGTCAGCCCAGATATGAAGTAGGAGGATGAAAACATGCTGGAATAGTAGCCTTCAGCTAATTGAGTTTATTAGACAGAAACTCAGGACCAACTGATGCTAACAAATGACCTGTGCACCGTTGTGACCACTTGTTTTCCATATTGTGACATCTGCTGAAAAGTACAAGCTAATTTTAAGATAAGTCAGGTATTTTAAAGGGATTTAGACCTGTTTACTGGAGTGGAAATTAAAATAGGAGCAGATGGGCCTGCAGAAGAACAACAAACACTTTTTTCAAGGTAAGACAGTTCCCTTTGGTTCGGCGTGCTAATGTTTTTGGCTGTTTTAATGAGCACTTTGTTGGTCCTTATGACCAGTCCCCATCTGTTTATGTAACTAATAAAAATAGGATTAACAGAGGTGTCAAACACACTGACTTTGATTGAAAATGACATCTTTAGTACTCCCTGCAGCTGAATTAATTTTACTACATCAGTACAGGTGTGTATGAGAGAATGTAATAATGTGAGCCCAGCGGATGGGAGTGGTCAGGGCTGAAGCATAGGCAGGTGACAGATGGAGTTCGCAAAAAGGTTAGAATTTTATTGGTTGCTGACAGGGTTAGGTAGACACTGACATAGACTGATCCGGACAATAAACAAACAAAAATAAAAAAACAAGCAAACAAAAAAACACTTCTTTTAACACAAAAAAAACACAGGGTCAGGACCTGAAATGCTAGGCTGTTGCTATTAACCCCATTCCACACAGTAGCCTATCCTCTCTCACCAGAGGTGTCTCTTAGGCTGAGCAAAATAAAAAGTCTCTCCCAGCTCATATTATGTCCGCCTGCACTATATAGTTGTGGACTCCACATAAATCAATTAACTCCCACAAATACAATATGAGGAAAAAAAAATCATACGGCATGCTCTGCTATTTTTCCACAACCTAATGGCACGTAGAATCCAGCTATTAACAATGTACGAAAGAAATAAAACTTACAACAATCAAACCTCCCTGCTCTCATGAGCGCTTCCCTTCAAGGCGCGCGCGCATTACGCATATAAAACAGGCTCGCCCCCTGCGTCTCGGTTGGCCCGTGGGACGCAGCCCGGAACACACAGGTAAGCCCAAGTACTTTTATCACTTCGACTAGATAATGTTGGGTGGTATAATTGTGCGCACAAAACTTATCTCCGTCATGTGAAAGTAAAACATACATCCTTTCTCCCGTTTCATGTGTAACTAAAACCCATGTCTCCTCTCTCTTTCCCCAACGTAAGGCGTGGAGTACTATTTCCCACACACCCAAACACGTGAAAATTAACGTTCATTCTGCCATTCACTTACATGGTGATTTTTTTTTTTTTTTAAATCAGGCCCATTTTGTATGAGTTCATCATCAAACGCGTCAGTGTTCAGATGCGTGAAAGAACGCCACGTGACAGACCATGCGCGTTCTGTCACAGAGAACCTTTGACTTTATACTGTATATATTTTTTACGTCATCACATGAAGACATGCTTTTATTATTAAAATCTAGAGGCCTTTTGATTTTAATTTGTAGTTTTTGGCAGATTACATAATGTCACAGAAAGGTTGGAGAAAAATGCAAAAAAAAAAAGTGATACTGATGTTGGAGAGACTTGAATATGTGTGACTGCTCTTTAAGAATGCATAGTTATGTGGGAATTAAACTAAACTGAATGAATTGTTATGCAGTCACCTTATAAGTAGGTCTTAATTTTGTTTAGACAGTCATTTTTTTGGGGGGGATGATATATCATTTTAGTAAGTAGAATGCAAATAGTAAGTATGCTCGGTAAATCCTCCTGTTGTTCACCTGAAATATATCTATATTTTTAAAGAAAAGTCATAGTTTTATAAATTACTCATTTTTATGTATGTTCCTTTATGAAAATACATTAATTTTGCAGTTTTTAATACACTGTTCACTGCAGCTGAAAATGGGAAATGGTTTTCTTTAATTTTGTTGACATTTATACATTTCTTGCCACATGTGGTTTTGTTTTCAGTTATGGCCACAGATTATAGTGATATGTAAGAAGAAAACAAGGACAAAACATGTTTGGAAAATACATTATTATTAGTGCGGCTACAGGTGTTCTGGTGGTGGGAGCGTATGATGTACTGTATGTAAAGAAGCTGATGTTTTACACTGTGTGTGGGTGTTGTACCAGAAGATGAAAAGTCTTATACAATTCATGACAGCACTTCCATTATGAAAATATTTTGTATTCCAGTTTTAGTGCTTGGGTGGATACAATCATAAAATGTTGAAGGAAAGAATCTGCACCATTACATCTCCCTAAAACCTATTGTATTTTGCATCTCTGAAGGTCACTAATGGAAATTCATAGATTAGTTTCCTAAATACATTATACTTGTTATTGCTGACTACGTGACAAGACTGTAAACTATACAAGTAGTGGATTGTGGAGTTATAGTTTTTCAGATTGTCTTTGGACACAACTTGGCTTCACCGATTATACTGGTCTATTAGCAAAATACTTGTCAGACTCAGCTCTATTGTCATTCAAACCATGTGACATGATTGAACGAAAAACAGTTCCCCATGTCTTGGTGGATACAGCATATATAAAATTAAAATAGTAAATAAAAAAAAGAAAAATGGATGAGCTCAAATAGAATAGAATATAAACTACCATAAAATCCTTCAATATACTGTTCAATAAAAAGAAACAAAGTATGTACAATATTGCATAATGGAAAATAAAATAGAATAAAAGTAACTCTACATAATTTGGGTCACTAATATAAAATTTATATTAAAAGTGTGAAGCAGCTCCGATGAGGATCAGGACCTCCAAGTCTGAGGTCATGGTTCTCAGTTGGAAAAGGGTGGATGAGTTACTGCCCCAGGTGGGGGAGTTTGAGTATTTTGGGGTTGTATTCATGAGTGAGGAAAGGATGGAGCAGGAGATCGACAGGCAGATGGGGCAGCGTCGACAGTTATGCAGATGCTGTACCGTATGTTGTAGTGAAGAGGGAGCCCTGAGCCAAAAAGAGAAGCCCTCAATTTAGTGATCGATGTATATTCCTAGTCTCGAGGTGTGGGTAGACCACAAGAACAAGATCAGGGTTACAAGTAGTGGTTTAAGACTGTGCTTTAGGGATAGGGTGAGGAATTCGGCCATCTGGGTGGTGCTCAGAGTACAGAAGCTGCTCCTCCACATCCAGAGCCAGCTGAGGTATTTGGGCATCTGGGTAGGAAGCCTCCTGAATGCCTCCTTGGTGTGGTGTTTTGGGCATGTCTAACTGGGAGGAGTCCCTGTGGTAGACCCAAGATGGGAAAATCTTTTGGTTTAGCTGGGGATGCCTTGGAATCCCATCGGAGGATCTACAGGAGGTGGTTGGGAAAAGGGAAGTCTGGGCTTGTCCGCTAAGGCTGATGCCCCAGATAAGGAGAAGATGGATTGGTCACTTAATAAAGTCAAATTAAGTCAAAGTGCCAGCTGTCCTGATCCTCATCCGAACTGCTTCACAGTTATATTAGAAATTTTATTAGTGACCCAAATTGTGTAAAGTTTCCCTATTTATATTCTATTTTATTTTCCATTATGCAATACTGTACATACTTGAGTCTATAGTTTTCGATACAGTTTAAGTTCAGAATGTGAAACCGTATGAATGAATACTTCGAAACCATGTCTACACATTAGAACACATTCAGATTCCTTTTAGTGTAAAACTGATATATTTATTATATAAATACATGTAAACCTCTGCGTATGTAATAACTCTTTATCATACATCTTGATGGCGACACTGTGGGATGGTGGTTAGTACTTACGTCTCGCAGCAAGAGGATTCTGGAGCCTTTCTGTGTTGAGTTTACCTGTTCTCTCCACGCCATGCAGGTTTCCTTTGGGTGCTCTGGATTCTCCTGCCATTAAAAACCAGTACATATATTTTAATTCTCCTATTGGTGCCCCTGACCACAGTCCTGATGAAGATATGGAGCTGGTCCCCTGAGCACCTTCAATGGCAGCTCACTTCTCCTAATGAGTGCTATAAGCTTATGCTAATGCTAGGTACAGTGTTTATGTATTAGTATGGGTGAAATGTGGAGACAAAATTTCCCTACATGGATAATAAAGCAAGTTAACCTTTTCGTTAACCTTGAAAACATCAGCCAACCAGCACTTTTGTCATTTGTTTGCAATTCATCCTAAGTATATAAGATTTACCGCATTTTATCGATGAAATAGATAATTTCCAAATACTGGTAACTGTTACCTGTGAACGGAACTGAACCGACCACCTCCCCCACCCTTCATCTTCCCATCCTGCCTATATCCAGTGTCATGTTTGATAGTAAAGACAGCAAGTTGCCTAATGTCCTCATGTTATATTTATACATGGAATTTAATGTGCAGTAACTCTACTAAATTTTGAAGGAGGTGAAATCCCTCAAAGTCATCTTACACGGTGTAGCCTTGCAACCTTTTCATGTAATGTTTTTAGTCCCTGTGGGAAGTTCCGCTGTTGCAAGTGTAAACTCATCCATCCATACAGTACATACATCTTCTTCTACTCCAGGTCTAGGTTGTGAGTAAGCAGAAAAAGATTGTCCAAATCAGAGCATGTGATGTTAAATTGGTCTCATTAATAATTCTATTCATGCGTGCGGGATACATGTTTCAGTCTTTTCAGAACTAAAGCTACTTCTCGGCTGTTATTATCCGACCCAGTGGAAAAGAGAAGCAGATTAGGAGTAATTGGAAATGGTAAGTTCAGTGTCTGTGGTTTTGTATCTGGTAATGATGCACAGGTTGACCAAGCAGGATTTCTTCTACTCTGACCTGCACCCATTCAATATTGGGTCTGGAATGGGTTAATAAATATTAGCACATATTACAGTGACTCTGTTATCCCTCATGAAACAGACCATCTGCAACAGAGCAAAAGAGGAGGAAAAAAAAAGAGAGAACTCTGAAAATCACTGGCATACAACACCCGATGTGCTTTCTATAAACTGCCTCTCCTAGAAAAACTAAACTGTCAAATAATTAAACAGAAATTCGATTAAAACTATTTTTCAAACCGTAAAACCCCGCTCAATAGCCATCCCTGGTAACTTTCAAGCAGCTATGGAAATAATTTCTTTCTCTGCAAAGTGGGTCACCAAACAGCAGCGGAAAGTGAAATATTGAGATGCATTAAACCACTGGTAGCTTAAAGGTGGGATGTTGTGAGCTTAACGGAAAGTGTGTGAGTGCTTTGGCTTGTGTGTGCATTACATACTTTGCATCTTTAATAAGTTAAGGCCACTGGAGCCCAGGGTTTAATTAAGAGTTAGAGACAGATGTAGGCCTCGGTCGCACCATGCTGGTATCCTTTAGATGGGCGGATACACTCACACTCTGCAGGAACAGGGATGTCCTTGGAAGCTTTATGAATCGCATGTTTAATACTACTGAAATAAGACGGACCCTGTGAAGGGAAAAGAGGTAGAGATAATAAAGACTGGAAGCAAAGGGAAAAAAAATTATACAGCTTAGGTCAGAATAATGGACAACCTCAGAGGAAGGTGTTGAGAAACGTGAGGATGAATAAGAGGAGAGAAAGTGCAGACAAAGGCAGACGTGGAAACATATCAGCAGTTTCTCTCATTCAAAGATTTCTACATCTGGTCTATTCAGTTCTCTCAGCTCGGGGGTTATGAAAGCGTAATGAGGAGCGAAGAGGGGAGCGGGCCTGTCACACCCGATAAGGCTACCCAGATTTATTTACTGTTTATGAGTCGCAGGTAGAGGCCCACAATGCACAACTCTAAAATAATAAAACAAGAACCGTCTCCTCTGTGGATAATGCTCTAAAATCTCCAACCTCTTTACAGATTGAATTCTTTGTGGTTGTGTTTGCACCTGTGTTGTACTGGAATGATAAATATTTAGCTAAAGAGGTGGAAAGAACATAGATTACACAGCAGAGCAGAGAAAGCCAGCACTGGTGCTACTGTAACACCAGTTTACAAATCCTGGTTCATATTACTGGTCTTAGCAAATTTACTGGCATCATTTTATATGTTCTTCTATATTTGCAGATATGAAAAGATGCAGTATAATGCCTATTTTCTAATCTAGGGTGACACCTGTATATATTTTCATATAATGAGCCATTGTGCACTTACAGGACCCAGAAATTGCTTTTAAATGGTTAACCCTTTAACCCCTGGTGTGTCTGTGGTGAGCGTTCTGAACGTATGATTTATTTTAAATATTCCAAAAAATTCAACCGTGTGCTCAATAGGAAACATTTCAAAACGTGCTGATAGAATAGACCTTGTTGTTTCCATAGACATCTGAGCATGCTCACTGCACCCTTCGCTGCCTTTGTAATTGGGGGGGAGGGGTGCACGGAACAGTGAGTGAAACTGACTCGTTTTTTGTTTTTACTGTTGTTTCCAGTGTTGTGGTGATTTTCCTTTATTTTTTCACTGAGTTTTGACCGTGTAACTGCTTTTTGGAGTTCAACCAGGTGTCAAAAAGCAGCTGGACTGATTAAGAAAAAAAGGGCACCCAAACAAAAACTACTGGGCCAAAATTCAAATACTTGTTGTTGATCAGTGTGTTCCAGTTCACAGTTCATGTCCAACATCCTAAATCTCTTATTGATGTACATTCTGAGTGCCTTATTTAGTAAAAACCTGTCAAACTTATTTTCCTCTCTTTGTCTTTTTCTGTTATTCCACCCTGTTTAGACCCTAAAACACACAGTAAAGCACACAGTGACGCGGTGGAGTAGTGTTTAGCACTTCTGCCTCATATGTATTCTGTTCCCAGTCTGGCCTTAACACTTTTTTGTATATTTTTCATATGATATAGTTCATGTCATTAAAAAAAAATAAATCACGGGTCTGACTTTCATGTATCGGTGTAATGATGGTATTTTATAGTGAGTGTATGGTGGGTATGTGTTGTGGCGGTCTGTTTACACAACAGTGTTCAGTTTCAGTGTGAATTAACTCACACAGTTTGTGTAATTTGTTGTTTTGCTGCTGTTGAGGAAATAATGATGAAGAATTATCATATGTCCATGAGCTGCAGCTTCTCAACTCTGACGTGCAGGGAGTCTGATTTGCACAGATGTGTTAGCGTTATGATAGAGTAGAAACGTTTCTGATTCATTATCCAACTCAGGGGGGGAAATTAGGCCACCGCAGTGTGGGTAATAAATAAAACACTGCAGATGAATGTACAGGAAGACATGAATGTGTTTGTTTACTTCATCACTAGATATTGTTAAAATACTGTGATAATTTCCATCCAAAATGATGCAAAAAGGCAGAGCTACTCGTCAGACAACATCAAAAAGCCATTATACACAAACTAAGCTAATTTCATTGATACAGGTTGTGGATCGTTGTATAATTTTTTTGGCCTGATCATGTAGCCATATTTATTTTTTTTGACTTTTTGGTGCACTGATGTCAGACTCATTTTCAATTTTTTTATTTTTATCCTATTCAGACAGGGACCCTCAGGGCACTAACCTCTGATTTCCATGTGGTTTTCATCCTTAATGCTGTTTGTTTTTAGGCATAGCTAAATATAATATTTATTTCTCCTGTATTCTAGTTTGATAATGATTCTGACACTTCTGCATAAATCTTAAAGCTTTTATCTTTCTTTTGAACCCAAATTTGAGAAAAACATTGCAAAAAAACTGTGTTTTTAGGTATATTGGCTGAAATATTGATATTAAAGGTTTTTGACCCACTCTAAAATCTAATATCAGTCAGGCTCCAATGTCTTTTTCCTTTGTTAAAACGGGTTAAACTGTGGAGGACGTATTTGTCAAATCACAACCTTGTTTTCGAACATAACTAATATTTTCCATCCTGTTTTTGGGTGATGGAATGTATTGGAAGTCTTTGAGTTTCTCACATACCTTGTAAAATTTTGTAGAAGCAGTACATGGGACTTGAAGTAACTTTTCTCCAATGTCCTTGTCTTCTGTATAGGAGTGTAAAGGTAGTGTATTGTCAAAGGGCAACACTTAAAATATCAGTTAAATACTCCATGGAGCCATTAAAACTCTATAAATCAAGTGGAGAACTTAATTTCTTTATTCCTCAGTGGCCTTTTTTCCATAGAGTCTAAGCTACTCAGTCTGTTTTCCTACTTTTAAAAGTTAGAATTTTAAACAGGTTTTAGTTAAGTGAAGCTGTCGGTAGGGCATATCATTACATTTTGCTGCTCGTCCTTGTATACCACACAGACAGGACACAGACAGGCCATGACCCCAATAGAAGCCAAGCCGACTGGACTCTTCCCAGCTGCTGAGATTTATGAGGTGTGGGTTTTCATCGAAAACACCCTAACTCTGCTAAGCACTGAAGGTCTTCACTCAGGGCTACCTTTATAATAAAATGAGATTAATGCAGTGAAGTTGATCAATCACTGGTCCAGAGCGCAAATTTGATTTTCCTGATGAGGCTCTCCTGCTGCTTCTGTCTGATTCCATCCCTCATCTCATCACATGCATTTACTTCACAAGATGACTTTTTTTTTTTCCAGGAAGGGAAGAGCTTCTAGTTAGTATGCAGAGCAGCGGAAGTACAAACGGCACACTTCTCTCTTTCAGAAGTGTGGAAATGAAATATTTATGACTATAGAGAGCGAGGAAAAGCTGAAGATGGAGAACAGTTGTCATTTTGACATGAGTCCGTATCCCATTTTCCACATTCTCCGTGTGCTTTATTTGGAACAGCTGCGCTCTTCTTGCACCTGTTGGCTCATTGAACCTGAAGAACACATGGCAAAAAAAGAACAAAGCAAAAAGCATTGTCCCTTTCTTTTCATATCCTTGCAAATTGTCCTTCTCCCTGTTCTCCTCCTCTCCTCTGTTGTTCCTCCTCAGCTGTCACTCTCTGGCGACATCTCTATGGCGGTGAGCAAAAAAGACTTGGCATGATCCCCAGCTGACAAAACTGATGGTGAATGAAATGCAAAATACGTGAAGAGGCTGCAGCTTTATGGGAGACGCCGAGTCGATGACTGCAGGTGCTTTTAGCCAATGGATTCAATGCACGGAGCTTCGCAGATAAATACAAAAACAGTAAAGCAGTCATTTAGATTCATTTTATGTCCATGCCTGTGAAAGCTGCGGCTGGAGGCATTATCGTTTTTGGATTGTCTGTCTAGCCATCCCATTTTTTATTTTTTTTTTTAAATGTGAAATCTAAGAAAGCCTCTAGTGATTTTCATTCCTTCTGACTCAGCTGTTCATTCAGATCCAAAGATGAACTCATTAGAATTTGGTGGTAAAAGGTTAAGGCCATGTGTTTTTTGAAGCATTCATACCCAAATTATCACCAAATGTCACACACATGTACACAATAGGATAAAATGAAGTGATGACATTTTATAACCTTCACTGTGACTTCTTAATGTTCTGTAAAAATGCTTTATTTTTACAGTAAAAATAGTCTATGTGACAACAGCTAGGAAGTATTCACTGGATTTGCTGTATATATCATCCTACCATATAGGGAGAACTTCAGTTTCTCTATTTACACCTTTTGTGGAAAAAATATCCACTATATTCTTTGTATTATAGTGTGGGTGCACATACAGCTGTGGTAGTAATTGTAGTTGTCAAGACCCACACGCATACACAGGGTGTATACCGGCCAGCAAGGAGAATTTATTAAGTAAAAGGAGATAGCAAGGTAAAATAAGGAGGAACTGGCACGAAGACCAGTCCGTCAGAAGAGAGCTGGTGACCACCACTGCTGTCCTGGTAAAGCCTTCTCTGTTGTGTCTTCGTCCCCACGGCAAGCGGCAACTGCCAACTGCCACGCTTGTGCTCAGGTTGTTGGGGCCACACCCCCAGCCATGTTGGCCGGGAGAAACCCAAACAGCTTCTGTGGTCACCTGTTAGTGAGAGAGAGAGAGAGAGAGAGAGAGAGAGAGACAGAGAGAGAGACACACACACACAGAGGGAGAGAGAGAGAGAGAGAGAGAGAGAGAGAAAACATGCCCGGGGTAATCCGTGGCACTGGGGTGTCATATAGCCCTTTAGTTTAGTTGTGCTGATAAACTCAGGTTCCATGAAATATTGATATTCCAAACTTTTACCAGCAGAGGGCAGTCACGTACCAGAACATATTTAGGATCACCAAAAGCATCAACAATTGACTGAATAAAGTGTAAAGTTCATTGTTTACACACATTTATATTATGGTATCATAAAGTTTATAATAAGACTTATAGCTGCTTATTTTGACAGTCGCTGAAAATAACACCGTGTCTTATAATAGTGACATGCTGCATCAGCTGATAGTTTACATCATAGCTCTGTTAGCTTAGTTCTGTTTTTAGACAGAAAACAGCCACAATAAAACCGCAAATCACCTGTTTTCTGCACAGTTTGAAAGACCTTGTTTGGAATTGTCCAAACGAGGGCAGAACTGTCACAGTTTAGCCTGATCATCAACAAACGTCAATTTAGCAAAGACAATAACATCACTTAATAACTTTATGCCTTCATCAGCCTCAAAGTCAAACTCATTGTTGTAGAAGAAATGCTGCCATTTCAGCATCAAACTCCATTTCATTCAGAGCTGTGTCCAGCAGTGAAAACAACAACCGCTGTCTTAGCTTTTATCAGTGTCACTTTCTTTGACTCTAAAAGTTGTGTCTTAGTTCTTTGGTCAAAGGCCCTGTGGTGTCAGTTTTCATCACCACGGAGACCTGAAGTGTGACTCACTTCTCCCTCTAGTGGTCACATAAAACCCCTGGTCAGATGATGTAAATACGTTCAGCTCACATCACTATAATCCAGTGTATTGGCGTATAATTCTCAAAACTCTAATGATAATTTTAGCTTATTTTTTTTATATTTGAAAGTAGAAATACTACATACTGCCCCTTTCAAGGACTTGAAAAATGAATGTGTCAGTCCTTTTATTCAATCTAAACAAACAGTTTGTCTGTTGGGGATAGATATTGAGAGAAAATTTGGCAACAATTGCTGGAAATCTTCCTCTTTGGATAAATCTGGGCATGTTTATACCTCCGTCTGGTTCATTTTGGTGTATGAGTTTGCCTTTTTAAAGATCATTATGTGCCTGTAGCAACTGTCAGTCAAATAGCACAGTACAAAAATAGGCACGGTAACTACTCTTCCCCATCATGTACAGACACACTGAACAAACTGCTGAGTGTACCGTTGAGAACAGATAGAGGTACATTGTACCCTGGCAACACATTACACCGACAAGATGATGTAACATTGATTAATCTCTAAGAAGTGAGGAGTAAGAATGTATTACAGTGTGTGGTTGCAATGATGAATGGAGTTTTGTATGAGCTCTGTGTGAAGACTGTATGTTGATGTGCTTCAGATTTGCACAAAGATAATCAAACATTAACAAAAGTTACTACTCTTGGGAAATGTATAATGTGTATTTTTTTTTTTTTTTTTGCAGCAAAAAGTGCATTATGGGTCATTAGTAGCATCAATGTTGTATGATTAGCAAGCTTGTCTGTTTGTAGTGATTCTTTAGCATCCATTACCACTAAAACTTTTTGGACATTCTGCATTTTTCTTCTGCTGAATAAATAATTGGCAGAGAATTTGTCTGTGAGCAGGTGTTGTAGGAAGACACTCAGAAGACTCCCTGGAAGTATTACACAGGCGACATTTATTGGAATGAATTCATGAGAACAGAGATTTCTCAATACAGGAGAGCAACAAATCCAGTTCTGACTGCATTTTCTGATTCACACAATTTATATAGTAGTTGTGTATGAAATTATTCATGACATAATCTGGTCTTGGACTGTTAACTTGTTTTCAACATTTTCCCATTTCTTTGCTTGTTGTTTGGATTGTGTTCATCCAACAATTGGTTTTATTGTGCTTTTAATGGACGCTGTTCTGGTTATGTGGATGTATAGCATGTGTATATTGCTACATGTGTAGCATCACATTACCATGACAACACAGACAGAACTATGGACACCTCCTGTACTGGGCAACCGAGCTTAAGAGGATACAGAAAACATAGCAACTGATGCATGTATGTACATTACTAATGGAGACAGAAAACAGGCAGTTGGCCTGTAGATATCTTGTCTTGTCAGCAGATCCAGATGGAAGACAAAGTACAAGGAAAGTGTGCAGACTGTTTTGACCATGACGTGTGTTCTGACTTTCGAACTAAGAGATGGATAAAACTGTTTTCTTGCAGAATGCTGTTTGTTAACAATACTCATTAAATAACTGTTTTAGGACTATATTACTATTTACTAAGTGTATTCTGCATGAAAACAACATCATTTTTTTTGTTTTCTCAAAAAAGTGCATTTTTCATGTTTACTTTTTGGCCATTGCAGTGGGTTAAAATAGAATTTCTCTGACAATTAGTGATAAGATGACGACTTCAAGAACAACAATAAAAAAAATTGCATCATGAGCTGCTACATGCTGCAACATGTAAAACATAATATTAGAGTGTAAAAACATTATTGGTTCAGTTGAAAACTCGTTCAGGACAAATTAGGCCACACCAGTTAAGTTAATTAATACAAACACTACTGCTGTCACTTTAATATGAGCAGAGTGCTTAGTTCACCAATGAGCAGACAATGAGCAATAACACCAGTTAAAATAATCAAAGCCCAGAATGATCATAGTGGTAATTATTTTAATAATGTAGCTATCTCAAGGAAATTATCTCATCATCAAATTTCTGTCATTTTTAAGCTTTTATTGCTGAGCACCTCCTCATGTAATACACACTGATGCCTCTCCTTTGCAGAGTAACTTCCATAGACTCAGTTATTCATTTTGACATGACTGAGAGGGAATCACAGAAGTCACACTCTACATTACATCAGCTGGAGAGAATGATCACATTTTCAGCAAGTTCACAAGAAGAAGGAGCCGAGCACATGACAACTGAGCTCAGCAGCCAAAAAAAGAGACTTTTCTTGTATTTATAAATTAGGAAAATGAATTCAGATTTCATAGTGTTGGTATGAATTTTGCAGAATAGAAAGAAATGGGCTCTGAGTTTACGCTTGGGTAGTCTGTAAATTGATTTCCTTGTAGAGGACTCAGTTTTTCCACCAAAAATACAACTACACTGATCTAAAAGTACAATAAATTGGTCACTGGCCCAGTTTTGAAGAAATAAATTGAAGCTGAAGATTTGCTGCTGCTCATGAACAGCATTTTCTTTCAGTGAACAGTCTCACGTCATCAACCTTTGACCTTTTATGAAAATCCACCATCAAATCTAAAACCTAAAGTATGGACTCACTTTGGGTTTTATACAAAGGAGAAGAAAACACTGGTTATTTGTAAGCTCCGTGGAACAGTGATTAAGTCCAACGGTAGAACAACAAATCTTAGCGCTCACCTGGTGAGACAGCAAGGTGAGGCATTTGACAGTGACAAAGATGCGGCTGCACAAGTAGGACCACACACACGACAAAGACACGGATATTAAAGACATTTTCCAGCCAAAATTCATCCATAAGTCAGTGACATCCAAGGTCACCACCGCACCCGCAGCCTGTGTTACTGCAGAGGAAATAAGACCTTACATTGGAGCTGAGGGCTTTGTGGGCATGTTAAATACAGTACAGCAGAACCAGCGACAGTAAACCAAGTCAGTTGGACAGCTTTTCTCCTATAAATGCCAATCAAAGCTATGCATCACAGTAATAAACAGAAATTAAACAGGAACTGTCAAATGCACAGAGAGTGAGAGAATGTTTTACTGCAGAAAGAAGAAATTTTCTTCAACATTTTGACCTGTATTTATCAAACTTAATTCAGTATTTTGCCACCAATAGCTTATGATAGTGAAGATAAAAAGCATCACCCCACTGCTATGAAGATTCACATCTCTCCTTTGCTGATATTACATAGGATGCTATGATAGGTCATGACAAGAACTACACCTGAAAAGTTGGAGAGTACAAGCTAATAGTGAATGTGCTAAATATAGTTGTAGCGTGCATGAGTTTATTTATTTTCCCTTTTATTTTTGCATGTGGCACCATACTGAGTAGCACTTTTGTTATATTTTTGTAATGCATATTCTATTCTATTCTATTCTATTCTATTCTATTCTATTCTATTCTATTCTATTCTATTCAGTATGTGTTATAAGTAATTACATTTCATTTTCACGTGTTTTAGAAGGGGGTTAATGCTCAACTAACCACCTCAGTAACACAGTGTTAAGTACTGATGCAGCAGAGTGATATGTGTGATTGTACCAGATGTCACTCTGGTTCTATTAGCAGAACCACACTGTTATGCACCAGAGGGAATAAATAACACAGAAAAAAGGAGAGTGTGATTAGACCTGACAGTATAAATTTATACTTAAATATACTCATACATAATAGCAATGAAATAATGATAAAAAAAAAAAGTCTGGGGACCAAAACTCCCCCCACTCTGCCTTTTCTCCATTGTATTTTTGTGTCTTTCTGCTTCCTGAGAATGTGTTTGTATGCAAACATGCATATGGATGTGTGGTGGATTTATCTTGGATGGTTGTGTAGCCTCAGTAATCTTCACAGAGGGTGGATGACTTATTGATTAAAAGGACTCATTTATTCAGATGAGGCATCTGGAGAAGCCCGGGGGCTTGTT
>JAPQRQ010000008.1:7677119-7692418 GCA_037367365.1 Apogon talboti
TAAATATTTTAGCATTGGGGTGTGCATACACCCCACGTGACCATTCATGTTTGAATAGGCCACGTGACCAACCAAGGATTAATGATATTTTAGGATTATTTTTGGAATATTTGAAAATAGAAATATTACATATGGCCCCTTTAAAACCTTCATGCTCGTTTAATCCAGCCAGGCTCTTTAAACACTTTAAACAAGAAGACTAGAAGAGTACTGAGAGAATGCAGACAACTGTTCACTCTTCTGCTCATTCCACAGTATTATCAGACTGCTAACAAACCTCAAATTATAGTTAATGGAACTGACTCGTACTGCGGTAATATATGTCGTCTAATTCATCAGTTGATACAATGATTCTCCTACTAAGTTCTCAGTCTCTGGGTGTAACTACGTTACAACCAAGTAGTCTTTGAGGAGAGACTAAGGTCTGTTCTGTATAAACGGTGGAGTAGTGCAGTTCCCTGATCTTTAGCAAATTACCAGTCTACAGTGTAAGATCTAACATTAACAAAATTATTGTTTTGGGAGACAGCTGACAATTTGAAGTGTTGGAATCCATTTACGGTCTCTCTACAGTCGGTCATGAAGTCAAAGCATGGACCAAACACACACTTTATATCTCTTTTCTGCTTTATATTCCCAAGACCAAATGTAAAAATAACAAAACCCACCAAACACATTACTAATCTGTCACATCACCGCTAAGAAATCCAATCTGCTGAACCACAAGACAGCTGCTGTAAACATTAGGAGAATGTTCAGCGATGTAAGGCAAGAGCTATGAGGGATATGACTTCCTCACAGTGATGCATATGATCAAAGCTAAAGGTAATTAGCTGAAGTTTAGCTGTGACGTTGTCATCAACAACGAAACAAGCCAGACTGGAATATTTTACCAGTTGGTGGCCTATTTCTATGGATTGGTTTGTCTTTGGCTCATCCTACCGTTTAATTTCACACTGGTATTGTGTGTGTGTGTATGTGTGTGTGCTTTGTGTGACCAACTGACATAACCAGTGTTTTCGTGAGGTACCATGGTGATTTTCTCTTTTCTTGGCATTTTTGCCTTTATTTCTCACAGACAGTGGGAAGGCAGAGTGCAGAAGTGACAGTAAATGGTCTGGCTGGTTGTGAATCTAACTGGGTCACTCAGGGTGCTCAGGGCATTCCTGTCCAGGTGGCATGAACCCTAACCACTCAGCTAGTGGGTCGCCCAGGGACCAAACCAGTGTTTCTGTAAAATTTCACCTCCTTCGCTCCCCATGTGCTCCCATAGCTCATTTTTCTTTCTTCTTCTTTTTTTTTTTTTAAACTCTTCTTTTACTTAATGGCAAACGAAAGCTTTCTATAACTTCCTGAATTTTGTCCAAAAAATAGTATTAATATTAGACACACACACACCAAACCATGGCACTAAACCATCACTCTCCACTACAGTGAAAACATGTCCCAGATTCAGTTTTCATTCAATCATTCAGTTATGAGCAGTTTAGTTAAGAGGGAAGTAACCTTGATTCACAGTAGTAGTTTATAATAATTCACCTTATCATGTACACAGCAGAAATATAGTGGTGTAACATGGAAGGGCACATTCTAACACAACAGTTTTTATTTTTGTGTGATTATATACTGATGAAAACATACAGTATTTATTAATACCTAGAGCTATTTTTTAGCGACTTCTAAATGAATTTCTGTCTACATTTAAGCTAAGTAATTATCACCTTTTATTATAAAATTATCCCCATCATTTTGCTTTTTCAGTGAAAATTTTATTTTCCTTAATAATTTAATATACTGATCACGTAGATGTTGATAAAAGCTCAGAGTAAATTCATACGTTATCATATTAAAACAGGGAAACTTAAGAAAAAGTGACTTCTTTCTGGAAAAAAATATATCATTAACTGAACATAACAAGTGACATTTGTCGAACGACATGTGTCGATTTTGCAGGAGATGACAGTGTTTCCATGGAAACTCCAAACATCCAAATAAAAGAGATCTGATACTTCTGAAGAGCTGGGAAACTGCATTTTGCCTCATTTACCGTAATTAAATGTATTGCAATGTATAGAAGCTGTTCTTCAGGTCTTTGAGGATCCTCCTAACCACACCTAAATCTTACACACTGGACCTTTAATGCGATTTTTGGCTGAATTTAACTGAGAACTTTTTGCTTCATTTCTAGACAGTGGTTACTTAGTGCTTGTGTCAGTATTCTGGATGAGGATTAAATGTTTGTAATTTGTTATGTTCATCTGCTTCGGCTCTGTTCACTGCCCACCTGTGTCACTATCTGCTGGCCATCTAAGTGCATTGGCTTAATTACAACACACTGTAAACTGTGAAAATGTTCTGCCAAGTTTATCTGGTTATATCTCCCCTGCTATCATACTACACAGGTCCAATTACAGCAGCCAGTCTGGAGAGAGGTTGTAGACTCCGCAGCATTTTCAAATGACCTGCAGCTAACTGTGTACGAAGCAGATGTACGCTGAAGATAAGGAGCGCTGGCAGATAGACGCATCCAGCTGTTTAAAGAAGAGAGAAAACTGTTGTTTTATGATGACACATTCCTAATGCCAAGCATCAACTGTGTGCACAAATACGCACACACACACACACACACGCTTTTCATGGATGTTTCTTCGGTGTGAGCTAATCCCCTGCCGCTGTCAGCCGTGCTTTGGTCTCTTCTGTAAAGCTTCTTACACAAGCCCCAGCTCATCTTGAGTGTGAAAATACACACTTCCAAAAAAAACACATGCACATACTCAATATTTGGGTGGAGGATCTCTTGTCAGTGTCTTGATTTGCATAATGGGTGATGATAGAAAATGGCTGTTTCTTCCTATTATGTTATTGTTTATCTCATTGTGTCAGCGTTCAAGGTAGGAATGGTACATGAAAGCACCACAGACAAACATGGAGGTGAGGGAAAGAGGTAATTGTGGAATGAGGAGGCACTTCTTTCACATCGACGTGGCTTTTTTAATGAAAAATCTGGAATGGAACTGAACATTATATTCTGCGAAATATACCGCAGATAAACATATATCATGACAAGCGGAATGAATAGAGTTTCCATGTCAGAGCCACTAACGTCCAGTAGGATGATCAAAACAAACACCGGCTCTTGAACTTCAGTGTTTTCCATATTTTATGTTATACCTCTATTTGTCGCTGTTTGTTCGAGCACATCTAAAGAATATTAAATGGTGCGTTGTGATATTTTGCCCATACTGACATTTCAGGCCAATGTTTATTGCACTTACTCAATGAGAATTATTTTCTGTGTACCTTTTAATTATATTATTAAACAATACAGTTTTTATCCATACTTTACCAGAAAGCTGCATAAATTTTCTAAATGAAACGAAAAAATTAGCAAGTGGCTTTTATTTGTTGATGATGTAATGCAAAATTTCAAGAAATAGGCTGTTAATGGGTTGTTGAATTTGTATTATCGTCTGGGTGCAGTGTAAAATTACATATACTTTGATATGATATTCAAGACATATTGTAGAGAACGGATAACGGACGTATAAAGCATGAAAACACAGGAGCAAAAATGACTTGGAAAAAAACATAAACATTAAATGGAGTAAAAAAGTAAATAGTGCAAAAATATGATGCACTAATACAAACGCACAACACATTTCTGCAATGTCATACAATTCACCTCTAAAGGAAGAAGTAGAAAAATGTTAATTCACACCAGTTTTTGTCAAATCAACGACATTAGTGCAGAAACCTTTACTAAACCACAGCGCTCATTCATCCACTCTTCTTTCCCTCCTGTTTGAACAGTGCCTTAGAGGGTGTCCTGTCTTATTTTTGTGCTGCAACTAGAGTGTGTATATGTGTGTGTGTGTGTGTGTGCATAAGTGTGTTTACACTCCAGCGTCAGCAGAAAAGTGACACTTTGTGCAATGTGCTTTATAATGCAGTGTGACAGGGGCTTTATTTGCTATCATATCATGCCCTCATACCGCAGAGTATTTCAAAGGCTGGAATGTCATGGATGATGATTTAGAACTGGGCAGTCTGTGTGCATGAGAGTGTGCATGAGAGTAGCCTAAAGTGGTTTCTAGCACACACTCACACACACATATTGTGTTTCACCCGAGTGACTGAGTGAAGACAGAAGAACTGAGGTCGATGAGGTGGAACCTTCGGTCTTGTTCTATGTTTCCCTGCGGATCAATAGAGCAGCGTAACAGAGCTGCCAGGACATGTTTGGAGTACAGATGTTCACCCTCTTAGATTTAGCAGAATTCAGTGTGTGCTTACAGAAAGTGTGTGAGGGCTTGGGTCTGTCGCACTGTAAAATCACTACTGTTCTAAGGGCTCATGCACTTTTTTAAAAATTTCATGTACACTGTAAGTCTAAAATCCTGCAGACACTGTTAAAGGGATAAACCGACGATTTATGTGATATTAGCATCAAAACGGGATGACATAATTAAAATATATTTTTATTTAAAATATTATGATTATGTAACATTCTAAATTAAAATTTGTTGATTAATCTACATATAAAATTCTTCATTTTCCTGCCAACAGACAGACTTGAATATTACAGAATATTTCTAAAACAGTTAAATTTTAAAAGTGATGGTACATATCAGAAGTTTGGACTGATATTGTTACAGTTTTTATGACCTGCGCACACTAACAGATATTTTTATAAACTGTTAGTTTCTTAATAAAAAAATCCCTTCGCATGACGTTAAATTTATTAAATATTTGTCCACATGATGACATAAAGTGCTATGTTTGGACAAACTGTGACACCATCGTTTAATCTCTCTGTTCTCTGTGTCCACATAGATAAAACAAAACCTGGAGTTTATAAAAATTGTAACCACGGAAAGTGTTAAATGTCTCTGTTTTGGTGTTTGGTGTTTACATGTGGACAAGAGGCACAAACATAGAGAAAAACATCTTAAGTGTGGACCGGGCATTGGACAGATTGAATAAATGTGAAACAAATCTTGTTACTGCATTGAAGATGTTACCATGGAGACAGAATTTGCTTTCAGTTGTCGTGATTTTACTTCCTGTGGCAGTAAAAAAGCATGCTACACATTCCGTGCAGGTTAAATTGTACTACTGTGCTGTACACTTCTACTGTAAAACGCAGCCTTTAATGTTTGCTGGTCTATAAATGTTACTACATGACCCATGATGCAATGCTGTCAACAACATATTGAATTTCTTGACTTTCTTCCTCAATCCGACTGAAAGGCAAAGGCATTCCAGCTTACCTATTCTGTAATTGTACTGGAAATATGACAGAAGAAGAGTTTTGTTTTACAGCTTTTCATTATTAAGATGACCAAGATGGACCCGCGACCTGTTTGGTCATTCAACAGCCCTCAACAATAAACAAAACACATCAGCCTGTGAGTGTTTTTGTTTGTTCCTCCCACATGGAGGCAGAAAGAGAGAAATGAACAGAACTAGTGTTTATGTGGCTAATACTTCCTTAATGAACACATTATGAAAGGTTTGCACCACTCCTCTCGTTCCGCTTGAAAATTACAGTCTTTTTGATTTAGGCGGTTGCATATTTTTATTCTAATTTTCAGGACACAAGAACCCTTGATGTGTGGGGGCGTCAGTCCAAATAAAAATCTGGTTAACCTGAAATGCTGTTATGAAAAGAACTATAAACAGGAAGCAAATGAGCCTTTATGATAGATTTGAGCCCTTGAAGTCACATTTACCTCTTTTCTTTGCATTACCTCCTCTCCTCCTGTTGACATCCTGGAGAACTAGTCTGACTATATTGTTTTAGAAAGGCCCAACCGGGGACAGGAGTTGTAAATTAGCATTAGCTATAAACTTATATGCATCGCATCAGCTGCAATTTTGTAACTATGTCTGACTGCATTGTCCCTGTCAAATAAATAAAATTAAAATTCCACTGCAGTGCTGATGGCAAATTCACTTTAGTTCAGGGGCCACATACAGACCGATGTGATCTCAAATGGGCCAAACCAGTAAATTAATAATATAATAACCTTTAAAAAAAAGTAACACCTTCAAGTTTTTCTCTTTATTTTAGTGCAAAAAATTACAATTACAGTATGAAAATACTTACAACTACAAACTGTCCTTTAAAAATGTGAATAACATGAACAACCCGATATTTCGTAAGACAAATAAGTGCAATTTTAACAGTATTATGCTCAGCTTATCATTTAGACATGTGCATTACAACTTACAGATCACAGTGGATCTACAAATAACACAAAACATTTAGTAACAGGTATAATATTGTTAAAACTGCATTTACTTCACCTACAAAATTTTAGGTGGTTCATATTTGTTATTGACATTTTTTTTTAAAGATAGTTTGTAAATGGAAATATTTTCATGTAATTTTACTTTTTTTTTTTTTTTTTAACAATAAAACAAAGACAAAAATTTGTAGTTGTCATTATTTATAGGTTGACCCACTTGAGATTGAATTGGTTCTGTATGTGGCTCCTGAAGTAAAATAATTTTGACACCTTTGACTGTTGTAATTTTGGCCTGCGGTCCGTATGTTTGACACCTCTGTTCTACTGCACTGACAGACGCTCCTCCAAACTCTCTCCACTTCAGACCACTTCCTGTAAGCCTGTCTGATAAGGTGGATGAAGGACTTTCTCCCTTCTATCCAGTGACCTATCAGGAAAACTCCTGTAAATCTCCTGCTCCCTCTCTCTCTCAGTCTGTCTCTCACTGCCCTCTATCCGCCGATGTCCTGTTATTCCATCCTCTCCATCCTAAGCAGTAAAAACCCTGCAGCTGTCAGCAGCGCTGGATTCACCCCAAAGTCCACTCTAAATCTGCTGCTTATCTCTCTGGCTCCACCTTTCAGCTCAATTTAAGAAGATTTTCTCTCTGCTGCAATTTTGTTTTACCTGCTCCTTTCCGTGTCTCATAACCTGTTTTTCGTCTCTATTACTACATTTCTCCTTGTTCACCTGTCTCTCTTTATCATTTTTTAGGTCTTTTACAAACTCTGCTATTGTCTTGTGCCTCTAACGCTGTCTTTTTTTCCCCCTGTGCGCCTATATTTCTGTCTTTGGAGGTGCTGAACACTGTTTCTCTCACATCTTTCAGTCTTGCTTACTCTTTGTCTCTTTCTCTTTCTCATAAACACGAGTCTTTCACTATGTCTGCCCTTTTTTCCCACTTTACAGCAGTAAACCTGACAAAAGGAGAGATTTATGGACCACCATTTGTTCTGTGGCCTACAGCCTCGATTCAGACATATAATACAACTCAACAATCACACATTTGAAGAGTTTAGCTGATGCTTTTATCCGGTCTGGCTAAGAACAAGTGAAAAGCTCCATTAAGTAATCAGTATCCTGCTTAGTGGTAGGAACTTGTTGGATACTGCGTCTTGCAGTATATGGACTTTTTAAGGTACATTAATATATTTTCAAACAAGATACAGAGTGAGATAATATTGTTTCTATATATTCCATTGCTGTGTAACCCATTTTCTTCTTAATGCTATACCAGTATTTGTGTCTTTCCTTTCCATATGTGGCCTTCTTAAGCTTCATTTTGTATTTATACATCAGCATTATATCAAAAATCTCTAATGCTGAAGTTTGCTTCGACAGATCAACACAGGTCACCCACATTGTTTAGAGTTTACAGCTACTAACAGCTGAGTTACCGTGCTGTGATGATCTGAACTTTTTCTAAATCTAACTTTGTTTTCTTTATTTCCTCAGTGGCAAAACATATTACACAAACTCCTGCCGTTTAAGGTGGACTAACTGAATGCTGTCAGTGCAGACAAAGGCACAGCTGTATTCACATCCTCTAAAAGCATCTGATTTGTACCATCTGTCGAATGCACGGAGGCGGTTCCTGTTTTTAAAGGATTTTTTTTTCATGTTTTCATGTATAGAATTTGCCTTGTTTGTATTTGGAAATGAGTGCGTATGAATTTGACTCAACAGGACAGAGAGATGAAAAAGTTCAAATGTCCCTGGCCAAAATGTATGCAGCTTAGAGATGACTTTAGACTTGATTTATTACAATCTACAGTAAAACTATTTAAAAAATGATCATAGCGGCCAATATGGAGCTGTTCTGCAACAAAAACAGAGAATCTTTAAAATCTACCAATGTATAAATTAATGCAATATTGTTCCATTTTTAGCACAAAAACCTTTCCCATTTTGAACAACAATCATCACCATTTCTGTATCAATTGTTGCTTTCTGAATATCTGCAGATAAATAGTGTCTCCTCAGTGATATCACCCATTGGTTTGAGAACTGGAATACTGAAGTCTTGAAGTGCGTGACCTGAATGTCAAATTGTTGTTTTTATGGAAACAAGTGGGTGGAGTTAGAGAAGAGCAAGGATGAAACTGGAACATACTGAAAACACTGATCACATCCACTAACAGTGTCATAATAAACACCATCAAGTAATTTCAGCTCTTTAATACATGTTATACAAAT
Organism: Apogon talboti; assembly: GCA_037367365.1. Classification (NCBI taxonomy): domain Eukaryota; kingdom Metazoa; phylum Chordata; class Actinopteri; order Kurtiformes; family Apogonidae; genus Apogon; species Apogon talboti. Next base: position 7,685,606 of record JAPQRQ010000008.1, read on the forward strand.
TTGCTTCATATCACTATTGTCAAAATCATGAAATATATAAACCAACTAGATATGGCTAACTGAGCTACCCAGCAGGCTAGCTGACAGGCCATTTAGCTTAACACATACTAATACTAACATCAGTGAATGCAGCTAGGTTACATCAGTTATTTCAATTAAGTACAGGTAAACCTAATGACAGAATCCTGTTTGGGTTCTGTTAGTGTAAATCCTTAAACACAACTATAGCAGAGCTTCCTGTCAGAAACAAAAAATAGGTTTTACGCAATAAGCTACTTCTCCAAATGTCCGACTCGAGGACTGCTGTCAATCAAAACCCACACAGATTCAGTCTCACATGTCAATCACAGCGGCTACTCCCTTAATTATGCAGAACTTTATGTAAACGAGTGAGTTCTATATAAATTCACCCCTGTACAGTTGTCATGGAGGAGGAAATTAACGATAGAGACTATAAGCATTTTGGCACCAGGCTGAAAACCTGCTTATTTCAGCTGTAAACTTGGCCATTTTAACATCAGGGTGGGTCTATGTGTGAATGAATTCAGTCCTGGAAGTTTCCTGGAAGTTGGTTTCAAAGAAAGCAATGATCCGTAGCAGTGTGTTGGTAAATACTAGATAGAGTTCTGAGATTACTCTCTCTACAAATGAAAAATCTACACTGTGACCAAGGCACATTTTAAAGTCATTTAGAGGTTATTGTGTGGTTGTATATCTCAGTGATAATAACGTATGCTCACAAAATCCCATGATACACACAGGGTTACCTCACCGTAAACCATTTACAGATCACTCCTTTAAAGAATCTCTATAAACAGACTTTAAAAACCCTTCCTACCAAAATTATCGCTTTTAAGTATCTGTAAAGTATCATGATTACACTAAAAGGGATATTAGTGGAATGAGAAAGTTTGGACAGTGCTATTACTAATTTATTTAATAGAGAGCCAAAGCACCATCCTTCCCATTTGTGCTCCATGACATCTTATTTTGGATAAAAAAAAATGTTTTGAGAGAAAAAAACAGTTTGATCATTGAATGAATTATACCATCATTTACACATATGATGTTTGTCAGTAGAAAAGATGACTTTACACTTTAAGAAAGTTGCAAATTGATGCAAAACTGTTGGAGCATCAGACTGTGAAAGTAAAGAAAAAAAGACCTAACTGTCTCCAAAATCTGTCTGGAGTCGCTAAAGATGTGTCTGCAGCTTTAACATGAACACACATGTAGTGACCTTTGTTTTGTTTTTGTTTTTTACTTCTTTTAATCCGTTTCTACCTCGCTCTTAAAGATCAAGATAAAGTGTGCTATTTTGGTGTAGATGATATCACATGCAGTGAGAGATGCAGTCCACTGAGCTGTTTAACACAATGCGACATTTTTATTTCCTATGACTAATATGACGTTACTATGACTTTCTTGGCTTGTAAAAATTATCTGTTAAATTTACAAACATATGTGTAAATGATGCCACAATTAAGATTAGTAGCTTAAACTGCAATATGCTTCGCCGTTCATATTTTTTCTTCAGATTGCTCTTAAGAACAGTTCATATGGCAAATTAAAGTCACCAAAACTTCACATTTGTCTAATTTACAATAGCTTATTTACCAATGTCATAATAAATACAGAGATTCTGTGTCATGTGTCTTCACTCCGCCTTAAACTACCAAGATATAATTGCTGGTCCATATTGCCCAGCCTTACCTATCTGACCTTCCACATATAAGACAAGGACTTTTGAAATAAACCAAATAAAACACACTTAGCCAACATCCTCTCTTTGTAATTGTGGTAATCCATGGTAATTCAAGTGTTGCTTAAAGCTTCATTACATTATAGATTTTTAGTGTTGCTTGGTTAAAAATCTCATTATTACCTTTCAGCGTACTGTGATTCCTGGGAAGAAATGGGAATTCTGTACCTTCTTTTTAGGTTACTCATATTGGTTTAAGTGAGTTAAGGGGGTGAAATGTATAACTGACAACCTTGATTATAGATTATTGTTGAGATTCCATGAGAATCTACTGGCTGAAGCACATACATAACTCCCATAACAGTCATATGTTTGCTTTGCTTTTCAATGGCACAGTGAAATGCCACGGCGTCCCGTCATCTATATTTGATTTGGGCAGAAAGTAGAGCATTGCACAAAGAGAGATGTGCATATCCACTTTCTATTGTTTTTTTTTTCTCCTGTTTTTGGCTCCCGCAGCTTTAAGTTCACTGAGGTTCACAACTTTCGAATGTCTCTCTAAACAGAACGTACTGAAAGAAAAAAAAAAAAAAAAAAAAAGTCCCGACCACCACTGCAGGTAAGAACCCATTTGAGTTAGTTTTGGGAATTTTCAGAAAATCACACTGAAACTCTCTGACTGGAGAGAAACAAAAACAGCTTTTCTTTAAAGCACATTGACAATTTTACCTCTGAGCACCAGCAATCGCTTTAGCCGCGGTCCTTTCCCATGTTGTTTTCCTGCAATCATCCATGGTTCACTTTGAGGAATTGTACACCTCTGTGTCTCACTGTTTCTCTTCTCTCTCATAATAAAAACAAAATACCTAAAAAATGCCCAGTGATCTAAAAATAATTCAAAGAAGCCAATTAAATCAGAACACTTCTATATTCACCAATAACTGATGACATGAGAACAAACTAATGCATGATATTCTCTATTTCATTTTGAGGAATTAAAAATAATGAGTGTGTATGACATGATGGAAGCTTGTGGAGAAAGATGAGCTAATGTGTTTCAAGTGAACAGATTATACATGATGACTGAAAACCTTTCACTTTTTGTCTGCCTTATTATGTGACATTTGCCCTTAGCTAAAAGAAAAACCATCCTGTTTGTTCTCCCCTCTTTACTCTGCTTTGCTTTTCTTTCCTCATCGCTGTTGTTCGTCTCACCAACCTCTCTCTCTCTCTCTCTCTCTGTCTAAGAGTTCACTTCTTTGCAGAAGTTTTAGAGTGTGCAGCCTAGACAAGTTATGCTCTGGGGTGGATAAATACAGATATTTCAGCAGAAGTGCCTGGGCGCTTTAAAAAAAGAAGAAGAAGAAAAAAAGTAACAGCCACAACAACAAAATTACATCCTGGAGCGTGCTTTTATCTGACAAACACTCCATTCATAACTGACTTCAGTTCCATTACATTGGTTTAAATACAAAGAGAGACATAGGCACACATACTAACACGCTAACACACACACACACCCTCACACACACACACACACCAACAGCGCCTATAACCACGCTTACAGCCATCTCATGGTAAATGCATGAAATGTAACAGTTCCATATCACAGACTCTTTTTGCTGGCAGATACATTTTGCCCTCACAGTGGCAGAGATCTCAGTGTAAATACAAATAAGAAAGTCATGAAAGTCACATATTGTATTAAATAAAACCGTCTCCCGTACACATGCTACTTCAGTTTGCTGGATGTTTTCTTGTATGGTTATTAAGAGCTGGATATAGAATAGAATAGAATAGAATAGAATAGAATAGAATAGAATAGAGACCCCTAAACATCTAGAACTACACTGTTTTTTCAGACACATTCCTCTTTTTATTCCTATTTATACACATCAGTAATCACCTTTGACTGTTTGCAATGATTACATACTGAGTCCCAGTTACATTTTATCTATCAAGAATAAATTACATTGTCACAATAATTTCATGAAAAATTAAAAAAATATTTTTATTCCAATTTTATGGGTGTCTTCCAAATACATTTTTCTCTAGATGTAACCTTCCCTTCATGATTTATCATCATTTATAATATTATCTTCTGCATTTAGCATTTTTATGTGAAAATAAGGTATTTTCCTATATTTAATATACTGATTATGTAGATGTTCATAAAAGCTCATAAATCTATAGCAATACTATTTTATCAGTACAGAGAACACTGAAGAAATAGTGATTTTTTTTTTTAAGCAAAATATATCATTAATTGGACAGACAAGCAAACATCAACAACCATAGTCATTTGGCAAACTACATGGGTTTTATCGGTGAAACATTGTTGACACTGTTTTCACGTTAAAGAGCTCCTGAATGTCTGAATAAGACACAGGTGATGCCATTGAAAAGCTGAGAAACTGCATCTTACCTGATTTATCTAAATATATTGATAAGCTCAGTGGTTCAAGAGTCATACATTTTAGATCAGTAGACGCTTTTGGCTGTCAGCTGTTTAGGCCTTTGAATTCATAGCAAAAAGACTACTGTCACACTCGATGAAAGGAATATATTATCAAGGAAAGTAGGGGACCACACAGATATTCACAGCACCCGACTACCTAACACACAGGTATAATAACAGTACCCAAAGTATATATCATGAGCCATTTTTGCCATTTTACATTGATTTTAAGTGACGAATATCACCTCTGTCACTCTCACACATCGACTGTAGACCACGCTGTGAATAATCCCCTCCTCTCCTTGCACAATGAATAAAAACCCAATCATGTGCAGGCGATAGGACAAGGATTGGCTTTTCGAAGTGGAGACAATGACTGCTGTACTCAGCCAGAATCAATACAGATTCGCTAATCATTCACAAATGGTTAGCATCATGAATAGCTCTGTACAACTTTATCCAAAGTGGAAGCATTCAAGTTTAATCTGACAGATTAGTGTATCTGAGCTCTGAACACAATGCAATCAATCAGTCAGTCCTGGAAAGCAAACTCCTCAAACGAGTTATTGAGCAGCTGCGAAAAGAGACGAGCTGTTTAACATTAGCATGGATCTGGGAAGTTAAGTGTCACAATGTAAAACAGTCACAGTAGGTGGAGGTGAATGGGCTTTTATCGGATGTTCTTCTCTCTTTCTATCCCCCAGTGCTGCATCCTCTTCCCTCTTTTATTTGTTTTATATACCAATGATTGCCGAAGCCATGATGACAGGAGATACGTTACAAAATTCATGAATGATTCTGTTACTGTGTCCCTCCTTAGTAGTAATGACTCTGAACATGGATCAATAGTGGCTGACTTCACTAACGAATCCTCCTTAAATATCGCTGTGATGAAAAAAAAAAAAAGTGCCTTTTCTCGCTGTTATGATAAGACCGTTGAACTGATGGATCAGGATATTGGGGTACTGTGATTGCTTTAAACTGAAAGATATTAACAGTCATGGGTGTCAAACTCATTTTAGTTCAGGGGCCACATGTAGCCCAATTTGATCTCAAGTGGGTCTGACCAGTAAAATAGGTTATCATAATAACCAATAAATAATGAGAACTGAAAATTTTTGTCTTTGTTTTAGTGTAAAAAAGTAAAATTACATGAACATTTTCACACAAAAAAAAGTGAATAACCTGAAATGTCTTCGGAGAAGTAAGTGCAAATTTAACAAACGTTTTATGCACTTGTAGATCTACTATGATCTGTAGTTGTAAAGCGCACGTGTAAATGAGGCTGACGTATAATATTAATATTGTTAAAATAGCACTTATTTTTCTTAAATTTCAGGGTGTTAATGGTTGTTCATGTTATTCACATTGTTTTTAAAGGATAGTTTTGTAGATGTAAACATTTTCACGATGCAATTGTACTTTTTTCACACTAAGACATAGAGATAAGGTTGGAGTTGACATTATTTATAGGTTATTATGTTATTATTTTACTGGTCCGAGCCACTTGAGATCATACTGGGCTGTATGTGGAGTTTGACACCCCTGATTTAACTGGAATCAGATTCACTTAACTATAAAGTTGCCGTTTTTTATGTGTTGAAATGTGTGTGTGTGTGTGTGTGTGTGTGTGTGTATTTTATAACTGCTCTAGACAGGAATTTTCTTGGCTGCCAGTACTATAACACAGGATACTTCATTACATTCACCACTACCACACAGCTGTCTGGCTCGGTGATTTGCAACATTGCCCGCAACGTCTAATACAAGCAGAGATAGTTAACCACTCCTGTGGGATAGACTAGGTTGACCTTCATAGAGTCTGATATTGTATTCATTAGGAAAAGCTTTGTCAAGTTTTAATGGATGGCAAAGCTGTTCATACGACGTCCTTGACCAACCACAACATGCGCACGCTTTCATTGATTGAGTATTTAGCCTTCGATCCATCCAAAGTGCTCGCTCGGTTGTTGTACTCACTTGTTCTGGTGCTTGGAGCCCTGGAGGTGTGCATGGTACTGTTCGATGGAGTTGAGAACCACACTACAAACGCTGCAGGAGTAACTACTGCGGAGCCCTGGAGACACACAAACACAACAGAACACCGGTTACTATAACGACACGAATCATAAAACACCCCCCAAAAAAAGCCATCATCGTCATCTGCATCATCAGCAGCGATAGCAGTGAGGCCAAGAAGAACAACCATAAAGACTTGAAGTGACACCCAATAACTGACTGTATTTTTACACTCCACAGTGCTGGGTAATTTCCCTAATTGGAGTGCATCTGGAAAAAGATTTGATTAGACCGATCATTAGCAGAAAGCTGGTTGCCTTTTTAGATCTCTAGCCCACTCCCTTTTTCTTTCTCATATGCTGGTATAAATGTGTATGTGTGTGTTTTGATGCTTAGGCTTTAACAGAATGAGAAGAATTTAGGACATAAAGGATAAGAAAAGAACAGCGCAGTTGTGTGTATAATGGTATAACACTGTGTATTGCTGTGTGTGCTGCATAGTTGTATTGTATTGGTGAATGCAAGCTTTAGATGGTACGGCACAGACACAGATGTGAACTAATTAGAGGGTTTGCAGGTGGTCGAGATGAACACCCAAAAATAGATCGATGAGGATGGAGATACTGAGAGTGGG
>JAPQRQ010000008.1:7698560-7715550 GCA_037367365.1 Apogon talboti
AATATACAATACTATGAAGAAGTTTTAGGCTACAAGAAGGTTTGCTGTTGTACAAATACACTGATCAGTCAATGTAAGAAGACACAACTGAGATATAGATCCCCATCAAAAAATAAAGAAATAAATAAATCTGACAAAAACAGATTTAATTATTTAGTGTGATTTTACTTTGTACTTAACATGTCTTGAACTCTTCTATGAGATTTACTGAACTAATCTAGTGTTTTAGACTCATGTCCAATGTTTCTTATTGTTAGGATCACTCTAAATACTAAGTGTTTCCTGTATAAGTCATGATGGCAGAACATTCCTCTCTATTTTTTATCTTGTATTTTAGTAAAAAGACTCAGAAATCAATATTATGCTCATTACAACAGTGTAAAAACACAGCTAAGGATGGTCTAAGACTTATGGTACTGTACTTCAGTCTTACTGGATCCTCTGATTAATCCTTGACCAAAAATGGACAAATCTACCATTTCTGCTTCTCTGTGTTTCATATTTCCTTCCTATCCTATTCCTATGTTTCATATTTCCTGTGCCTTTAATTACAGAATTTAGAAAAGATTTACACAGGGAAATATCCGACGAAGGCTGTAAATCTAACAAACCATCTGGTGACGGTTTTCCAATCGTCACACTTCTGATGACACATTTTGTTTGGTACACATTTTGTCCTGCAGTCTAAAGTCTCGGGTTTTGTGAAGTGGTCGTATGTCTTGTTTATGTGTGGCAGGATGTAAAGTTGTGTGTCTGCCGCTGGTGCGACAGTGTCACACCGAGAGGCGTCTCACGGGAGAAGAGGTCAGCCCTGTCTCTCGACTCGGGCACAATAATCAATTACACACAATTTTCTCTGCTTCGTTACTTCACCCTCTCTTGAGCCCTCACACACACACACACACACACACACACACACACACACACACACACACACACACACACTCCAATCTCAACACTTATCTCACTGCTTCTAATCCTCCACCGAGTCTCCAGAGAGGAGACACAATGCGCTGCCTCTGTCTTAAGGGGTTTCTGGCCCTGTCGTGATTTATGTAAAGACACAGGCCAGTCAGCCGGGCTCCATCCCTCGTCAGGAGCCACCCCCACTGCTTCTCCCTCATGCACCTCTGTAATCCATCTCCAAGGGTTTTGTCTGGCACCTCGCTGTGGAAAATAACGACACTCTCCCCTGTGCCCGTCTGTGCAATTACACAAGAAAAATCCAAGAGTAGGAAACGGTGTCGATATAAATGTCATGGGGCTTTTTGATTTGTTTCAGTTGTGAGTGTGTGTGTAAAAGCGTGAAAGGGAAAAAAAAACACACAGACAAAAAGAGTAAAGGTCATTATCAACAGGAAACAGACATATGATACAGTAAGGAGGAGGCTGTAGCCATGGAGAGGGAATATTGGTGTGTAAATAATTCACCTGTGCCTCGTGTGGAGCAAATGAGGATGACAGATGAGACATGACAAGAGATCGGAGCCCCTAGTGGTCTGCACGAACACATTTACACACAAAACAATGCAAGCGACAACAAACAAAGGCATAAGACGGAGCACAACAGCAGGAAGGGGGGGGGGGGCATAGATAAAAAGTATGTAAAGAGGGAACCGAAAAGGAGGACAAAAGGACAGAGATGAATCTGTGCTCGGTGGAGACCGATTCCCTCGTTTCTCGTCTCCCCTCCTCCCTCTCTCGGCTCAGCTGCCATCTCCCGCTCGACCCTCCCTTCGAGATTACACCCTGCACACCTGTGACTTCACACCTGAAGTGGTGATAAAAGCCAATCAGATGTGAGAACCGTGCACCGGTGGAAATGTGTCTTGCGGAGGAACAAACGACAACGAAGCCGCGCTGTGATGAACAAAGCGTTACAGACTAAAGGCGCTGGAACAAACACTTGATTGATGGCACATATAATAGATCACGTCAGCAGCGAGTTCTCTTTGAAATCGCAGACCAGTTCATTGCCCGAGAAGCAGATCTCGCAGGCTCTTCATAGAGTTCCAATCTCTTTTAAGAATGATTATTAAATATTTACGGTTTCAAATGTTTTCTGTAGTGTGGTGTCACACTGAGACTTTGTGCTAAATTATCCAAAAAACAGCTGAGGTTGTGGGATCTGGGTCACAGTGTGTGGATGGAGGACGATATCCAACATGACACCACTTAAAGCCTCTGAGCCAGTGTAGGCGGTAACATGACTCATGCTTTTAATATGATTGGCTTCTTGAGATGATGGTTTGTGTCATGGCACCTGGAGCACACAGCAAACTGCACAGCTTTGGTTTATAAAGGATTTGTATGTGGTTTTGTCTGCATGTATGAATGTGTGCAGTAGAGGCGCCTCATGTATTCTGCTCAGTGATGATGTTAGATGATACCACTCTTTGGAACCAGAGGAGGAAAATCACTTCCAGTGCCAAATACTATTAATAATTTCATTCAATGTCCTTCTGGCAGAAATGTGTGTAAGAGCATGTAAATCTGTGTCCTCTTTCTGCTATATTTATGCGTGGAAGTGTTTGTGTGGGAAGAGGGAGAAGAATAAAGGGGCAGAGGAAGACACTGAATACTAATTAAACCCAGTGTTTGCCATGGAAATATCAGTTTCCCCCATAAACAGTATTCAAAATTCTGTTGGTGGTCGGTACTTAAATCTCTGATTGATTCCTGTGATTTATGCACATTTTGTTTTAGGTTCTATTCCAAGAGAGGTCTTTAACTTTGACAGGTTTACACGTCGCAATCCTAGCACTAACAAGTGTGAAAGCTATGCTGTAATATGAGGACGCAGTGTCCCCAGATAGCCAACGTGGAAAGGTTAGACTGTGGCAAACAGATGATGAATAAGATGTGTCAAAATTTCAGTTGGACTGAGATACGCAGTTAATTAGGGAGAGACAAATATTTGCATGGGATGATGGATGAGCCAGTGTTTTCATTTTACTAGCATAGAGAGAAACATACACTTGAGACTAGTTGCTTAGTAAACTGCTCTCAGAACTGTACTGTAGTGCTTTTTATGGGAATCCTTAAAGTTGGGGCAATCAGATGCAGTCAAGGAAAGGCTGAGATCTTCTAACTTATTTTACGTGAAGCTCAAAACACAAACCTAACACTGGGAACTACATAACCCAACATGCAATGTGGTGGCGTATTTTAAACAGACATTGCTTATGCCATAAATGTATTTTAAACAACAATGCTATTACTTTGTAAAACTGGCTGTCTAATTTCTATAATATATACATACATACACACACAAACACACACACACACACACACACACACACACACACACACACACCGCACACACAGCCTAGTTAAACAAAAAAAACCAAAAGAAAATACAAACAAAACAAAACACCTTCCCACACCGCCTTCAGCTTTGATTACATCATGCATTTGTTGTGGCATTGTTTCAGTGAGCTTATGCAATGTCACAACATTTATTTCTGTCATTTTAGGGAAATGTAATGTTGCTGAACGTAGACCTAATCAACCGAGTCAAACCCCAGATCACAACGCTGCCCTCACAAGCTTTTACTGTAAGCACTAGGCATGATGGGTAATCACTTCATCCACCTCATCACTCTGAAAGAGGGTTAACCTGGACTCATCAGACCATGTGACCTTTTCCCATTGAAACACAGTTCAATCTTTATGCTCTCTAGCATTGAGAAGCTCCTCACAGCATCAGCAATGGTTAAATAACTTTTTCTAGCTAAGACATTAATCAGTGCAGTAATTATCCAGTGGCTTGTACGTATTTGCTCAGTTAAATCCTACACCTGCTATGATACTGTGTATGCTATGAGCTACGTGGCACGCATATTGCATCTGTGTGGTTAACCTGTCTATGGAAACCTGTCAAAGGAAAGCATTCCACTTTGGAATGACTCTGAATATGCCTGCATGTTACTCAAGAAAAAGTATCTTTTGCTGTTAGGTTATTTTTCAAATGGAAAAATACCACAAATATAAAATGTTAAAAAAAAAAACCACACAGCTAACCTCACTTGTCTTGAAAAGGTAAAGGACAATGATCAAACTCAATGACTAATGCGCATATTATATGTGTGTCTTAATGGGTCTTCATATGTCCTTTGTGAGAATGGTAGGATACTTTGTATTTTTGACCTTGTTGAATCATGTACCTGACTAAAATCCCATATTACAAAAAATGATGAAACCAAAAGCATTTTCAACAAAAGCATAGAAATAGAATATATCTTTTATCTTATCTGTTCTTTTTATTCTATAAACATAGAATCAAAGATGTACTTTAAAAGCTAAACAGCAACTGAAAACAAAAAATATATATACAAAATAAAAACATATATATGTAGATAAAATACTAAACCATTCTTATCTTGCAACGAAGAGTTCGACCATAGGTTATTCTTAGTATGTTCACACATCAGTGTGTAGGTGTGGAAAACTGCCTGTATTAGACCTACAGAAATAATAAAAGATAATAAAGTGAATACTTTGTACTTAACTGAAAGTAACTGTGCTAATTTTAACTGTGAACAACACTCACCTCAGTATAATATCTGTGAAAGTGACACCACAGTGAACGGCTTATGTACATCCCCTCGCAGCCACAGATCTTGAATGTGATCTCCCCCTTATCATCTTTCCTTGTACAAAGTCAGAACACCCCTCCTGTCTTTCACTTGTGTGGGTCTGGGGGATAAATAGCTGACCTGTGCTCTCTGTGGCATCCAGACTGCCCGCTAGTTGCTCCAGCAGACGTGCCCTGGCTGCGTTCCTGCGATGTTTCTTGCCTTCGTAGTGTTGCTGGGCCATCAGCGGGTTGTTGAACCAGGCTCCGCACAGGCAGCAGTACTTCCCGGCTTCTCTTCCACCGTTTCCACCAACCACTGCCACGGGCCACGGCAACGTGGGGGGAGGAGGGGGACATGCAGTGGGGTCTGCGGGCAGTGGGGTGGAGGGCGAGGAATCTGTGGGAGAAAAGAGTTAGACAAGAGTTAGACGAGATGTACGCAGTGAAGGGTGAAAGGAAGAGGAGACAGAAGGAAGCATATTAACATGAATTCAAATGCAAATCAAGTACTATAGGGAAAAAAAGACATTTATGTAATAATTTAAAGCATTTATAGGCACACAAATGCCCACTGACTCACTACCTTACACACTGTATATTTATTCTGAGACGTATATGCAAAAGCTTCAGGTTGTGATTGTTCCGGTATCTGTAGGCTGCATCTGTGAACGCAGATGATTGGTATGATGTGTGTACTATGTGTGTATGATTGTGTTATGATGACTTTTGCATCTGTCAAAGTTACCCACTGCACACTGGTTACTTTGTTTATTAATAATATTATTATTATTACTATTTTTTGTCATTTTTAGTCACTTTAACAATTTTTATATTTTGTATCTTTTTATTTTTCTGTTGTATTTGATGCATATTGCCTTGTGCTGCTGTACATTTGAATTTCCCCGCTGAAGGATCAATAAAGTAGGGCTGCACAATATACTGTTTCAATGTCAAGTAAAGCATATTAACCCAACCACAACCTGAAATGAGTGAGGAATAAGAGTCCAAAAAGGAAAATGTTGCTGCAGAACATAAATCAACATCAGTTGCACTTAAGTATTTCAGCTACAGAAAGGATGATGTGGATGGTGTGAACTTTATGGACGGAGCAGTCCTGATGAGTCAAGAGCGTATTAAACTACCTAGATTTTCTCTGAGATCACATCAGTAGAGTCATCACTGTGCTAACTGGCTTTTGTGTTTGGTGTATTGAATGTAGCTGTACAGCATCAAAGTTCAAGAATCGATGGTTCAGTCATAAAAAAGTCTTCAGAGTGAAAAGTATTTTTTCATGATTTATTCATCATATTTTTACCCTCCACATCTGCGGAGAGGCTTTCTTTCAGCATCTACTGTACTTCTGAACCTTCCACTTATCTATTTTACCTACATGATCCTCCTCCTTCTGTGTCCTCCCTTTTCCTATCCTCTGTGAGGGAATGAAGAAAGAAATGGCAGACTTCCAGGTGACCTGCTACTTGTGACATGACACTGGTTTCCATGGTGATCGCCCATTAATAGCCAACAGGCACTGACATGTCCACAGGACGCGGTTGTGGCTCACACAGTGAGCGCTGCGTACGTGCCGTGCTTGTGGTTGCACGTGTCTGCGTGTGTGTGCATGTGGGTGTTTGGGTGGCAGATTGAATGTACACTCCATGCCTCGGAAAATGTGTGAAGACTTAATGTGTGTGTGGTCATGAATGAATCCAGAATAGGCGGCATGTCTGTGTAAGGTACTATACGTGCACCGAAGAAATCCTTTCTGCTCAAAACTGTTTATTTGAACACAGGGAGGGGGTGTTAGGTCCACAGCCAAATTGTGCGAGAAAGCTTATAATGCCAGATGGCATGTCCAAATGTGCCGATTCGCTTTCTGCGAAGTGTCAATGACTCTGGACTTCTAATGACTATGGCTACATGGCCACAACAGGGCATGTGCAGACATTTTATTATAGTGAGCAAAAACCCAAATGAATCTTCTTACATTTACTTCTTCTTCACTATACTACTGACATTGAAGAGTTATAGACCACTGCCAGGGGTTCCAGGAGGCGTAGTTGATGTGTATTTTCTTGTGTGTCTGCCTGTGTTGACTCTAGACCTGCGAGCTGATTGGTTGCTCACACCTTGATGTGTCTTCAGGCTCTGTTCACATAGTTACTGTATCTATGGCCCTATCTCTCTTCGTCTCACTAACCACGACCACTCACATTCTCCTCACTTGTTTTTGGCTTCACCACACCATTAGCTCTTTTACAAAAGTCAGCCCTGTAACTCTGACAGTGTTGCTTTTTAACGACATATTATTTATTAATCTCCAGGACAAGGCAGTCCTAAAATCCCAGGTGTAGCCGTCATGTTTGCGTGTGGGCATGGGTGAAGCTCCTGAGCCCTGACAGCTCTGTGAAACAATGCGTGCAGCCACAGCAAGAGATCCTCCAACATTTTTTTTTTCTCCCTCCTCTACATCTCTTGTCTTCCCACCGTTTCTTTTCTCCTGACTGTGATCCCTGCACACTGGAGCAGAAGTAAGTGCTTTTCACGGAGTAGGGCACAGGGAGAGTGCGCGATAGTGTGAGTATGCTCAGGATGAAGAGGAGGAGGTGGTGGTGGTTTAGGGTGAGGAAGTTATGTGTGAAAGGGGAGGGAACACAGGTACACTTTCTGTTCTCCACCTCTCAGGGGCTTCTTTAATACACATGGCTGTCCCTGTCTCTTCATTTAGGGGCTTGTGTACTGGGGGGGGGGGGGCACAGGTGGTACAACTGTGCTTAATTCATTATTTAATAATACTATACTTAATGTGCTTTACGGCAAATATTTTAACTGACTAGCAAAATGCCACAAATTAAAAAAAAGCTTTGTGTTGTGTCACCGGGCAACTTAACTTCATTCTAATGTATATAAAATAACAGGTCTGTGAAAACTTTTCCAACTCAACTAATATTCAAATCCATAAAATACAGTATTTATTAGGGCTGTAATGGGAAACCAACTGGACTATACTCCCTCCAAATCCAGTTAAATGTGCCATGAACAGACCAATGGCTGGATTTTGAAGTTACATATGTGTGAACTGAGGCTTTACAGTGGATTCTGAGGCAGTTCTAGTGTCCATTCAACACTGAGTTTTGATCTTTTACCTATTATGAGAGCAAGAAGAAGGCAGGGAAACAACACACCCCAGTCTACACTATGCCATCTAATCTAAAATCTGAACTTTGGAAGAGTTTTTAAGTTTTTAACAAGGATGGAAAGCGGCCTTCTATTTGTCTGCTCTGTAAAATGGTGGTTAAATGGCAGTCGCACAGCAAATCTTAACACTCACTAGGTGATAGTTAAGAAAGTGAGAAAGACTGTGTGGATGCTGCAGCTAGGACCATACTTCCATAGCAAAATGTAGATATTTAGGACCTTTTCCAGCTCAAACCTAGTCAGTTTGGCTAGGTCCAAGGTAATCATGGTATTTATAGCCCATTTTACACTGTAAGTAAATCATCATTGCACCAAAATGTTGTGTATCAAAATGTATCATATCTGAATATTGTAGGCACAAGTAGTTTGATATACAGCTCTGGAAAAAATTAAAAGACCACTGCAAATTATCAGTTTCTCTGATTTTACTATTTATAGGTATGTGTTTGACTAAAATGAACATTTTTGTTTTATTTTATAGGAAAGATGTATAATTACAGTATTTACATATTGTTGCATTCTTGGCTGTTGAGAGCATTTATATTACTAGGTGAACAAGTGCATTTAAACATGCTTATGGTGACTCTTTTGTCTGTCAGTACGTGTTCAGTTAGTCCACTTTACCCTGCAGAAGTTTGTGCAACATGTTGCTTTACTGCTGCTTATGATGTAAAGTCATGACTATTAAGATGTTCTACATGCAGAAAGACTAGTTTTACATCAATGCTTTATAGATACTAGATGTGTAAAGAGGTATAAGCATTTTTGGTTCGCTGAGGGACTATGGCAGGACAAACTAGACGGTAATCAGCTGACAGAGTCTGCAAAATAAATGAGAAATACTGGTTTGAGAATTAAGACTAAATCGCGCTTCAGTGCTATCACAATATTCTACATTGTGCACAATAACGATGTTATTACAATAGAGTGATGCTGCAATATTAATTCTACTGAGATACATTATAATGTATCTGCTACATAAGGAAAAACAAAACTATTTGTTGATAATTTACCACTACCAAATTATCAATAACATGTAAAAATCTGAAGTAATAAGATGTATTCTCATATTGACAAGTATTGATAAAAAAAAGGAAGACTTTTTGCACTTACAGTAAGAAATCGTTTTCATTTGTGATGCAGCAACTGTGAGTTTCTGCCACGATTATTGTACTGTGAAAATCTCATATCACTGCAATCCTAGTGTGTACATGTGTTTCTATATGAGTCTTTAGCATGAATGTGCATGCATCTGCCATTCTGTTTAAGGTGGTTTCTCATGATTGTATGCGCATGTGTGTGCTTCTGTGCCTGTGTTGAGCCCGAGCCTGTCAGCTTGGCTGTGCATCTCCGGTGCTGTGCTCATCTCAGAGTGATCATGAAGGCTACTTTTGACTTTAATCTCTCTTGAAATCCTCTTCTTCTCTCCCAGGTCACTCTTACACTCTTCCTTCTCTTGTTCTCTTGTTTCTTTTCCTCCAGGTCCCACTGTCACAAAACCATGGAAACTCCACAGCAATGGCTGTATAGAAGTGACACTTCTCCAAACTAGGCCAAAGTTTAGCGAAAGTCACTCGGAGGCTTGATTATAACACTCCATTTTGTAGCGATTGCGTGTTTATAGCTCTGTGAATTTTCACTTTGAATCCAATTTGAATCACATTATGTAAATCTTCCCTGCAGAAAACTCACCAGTGCTGACACGTACATGTAAACACAATGTTAAACAAACATTGAGTATGAACAAAAATCAATATATGGATGTCTTGATTTGGTTAAGTGAGCTTAAGACCTTTATAGATTAAAGGATGTCTGAGTGCATTACCTTCAAAGTTTTAGTCCTTGGGCCTCTGGCTATTTAGCATCACCTCATCACTTTTATTTTTCATCCAAGCTAGACATTTTGACTGAAGTCTGATTAAAGCTTTCGAAATCTATTTTTAAAAAAAATGCTTTCAGTGTAAAATATGGGTTTGGGTATGCGTCGTGAATGCGACTGGTTTGATACATGGATGCCGGCAAGCAGAGGAGCATGTGGTAATTAATCACATTGGTCTTTTAGTGCAGACAGGCTCAGTGTGTAAGCATCATAATTGGAATCCAATAGAGGTATTGATTAGTTGGACCTGAAAGGGCTGATCACCAAAGTACCAGTTTATAGTCAGGACAGTGATAGATGTCAGCTCTCAAGCTATCATTTTCCATCTGACATACAGACAGATTAATGAAACAAACAGAACAAAGATGAATGTGTGGCAGTAATAGTGTAGCACAGTCAAATCAACATAGTAAAATATTAAGGCTTAGTCCAGGTATGTTTCTGAAGTCACACATTGCCTCCCTGAAAATGTCCATATGACTCTTATTTTACAAAATATCTGTTCACATTGTTTCTGGACGACCATAAGCTATAGAAGCTGTGTGCAGCGAAGTAGAAGTCTATTGCCTGTTGTTGACATTGAGCAGCAGTGCCCTGTTAAAGCAGCAATCATCAATCTTGAAGCTTTTAATACTTTAGATCTCTGTAACCCAATTGGAATTGAGCTTATAACCCACTAACAATATTATATTAAAGTTCTTCCATCTACCACTTTATGAACTGGGTGTCTATAGAAAAATTCCCATTAAAAAATTCCATCTGCAAGCGGTTGTGATGTGTGTTTGATCACCAATAGTAACCGTTTGTGGGAATACCAAACTTTTACAGTGTTTCCCACACATAAACTTTATTTGCTCAGGTACATTGACTTAGCATGTCTTAATATTTTTACATCTTCCGAGGAAGTTGTTCAGCTTTAATCTAATATGACCTGACTTGCACATATTTTTTTTTTTTTTGTCGTGCAAGGTTGTATACTTATTGGAGATGGTTAACCCAATTTACAAAAAAAAAAAAAAAAACTTCATTAATTATAAATATATGAAGTGCTCTAGTATTGTTATATTTAGTAGGGACTGTGATGTAGAGTTCAGCTCACAGATGGTTCACACCTCCAGTGAGCTCACCTTAGGACACCTGTGTTTTGACAGGTGTAGCTCCAGCAGAGCCAAGCACTGACAGCAGAAAAGAGAGCACACTCAGGACCTGTCTCCCCACATCACCTGGTGAGTGGAAAAAGTCCTTCATTCCCCCTCTTTTAGATAACATTTGTGTTGTCGCATCTAAAATAAACCTAAGAAAACGCCAGAAGTGAGATATTTTATTCAGAACATAAGGCTCATAATATCGTTGTTGGAGGGTTATGGACAGTCCTGTTGTCTCTCAATGACTTTTCACTGTCTTGATGGTAGGGAAAACGCAACTTGCTCATTATTTCTGTCCGAGTCTGAGTATACCATGTGTTATGTGCTGCATTCAGATGCTCAGTGCAAGACAAAAAAAATTACTACTTGACTTGAAGTGGACGAATTAAACACTTTAAATGCCTGCAGACTATATACATGTTTTATATTTGTATGTATGTATGTATGTATGCCAGCCGAGTGATCATGCCAAATAATATCATTCTTTAGTTACCGCTTTTCACAGAGCTCTTTGAGACTGTTTCTTTTAACCAGCAAACTTGTAAGTGTTATGACAAAGCACACATACAGAAGTGGATACTCGATGCATTTAGTTACACAAACCATCAGTGTGCATGTGAAAATTAGGGTGTAACGTCAACAATTCTTAAAATGTACACTTTACGTGGACAAAAAACTGTTGATTTTAAAATTCCTCAGTTTGAACAGCTTTTTAAAATCAATTTACAGATAGGTTATATATAGTATTTCTGCTTTCAAACATTAAAAATAATGTCCTAAAGGAATCTTGAGAGTGACTGGAGAGTTGTGTAGTTATTCCAAAGATGCCAATTGCAGATTATAGAGATATGAGCTGAATTTATTTACACTGATAGGCTAGGGGGGATTTACGCAACCACTAGAGGGAGTAGTGAGTCACTCCACCATAGGGCCATGAAACAATCCATTAGAAAGCGATGAGATGGGATGACAGTCACAGCATTTCTTCTACATGGGTGAGTTTGATTATGAGGCTTATGACAGTATCAAGTTATTATGGCATGTTTTTATCTTTGCTAAGTTCCCATTTGTTGATCCACAGTTCTGTGTTCTGTGACAGTTCTGACCTTGTTTGGCTGATTCCAAACAGATCCTCAGCGTAGTTATTGATAACACAATCCGTACAGAAAATAGGTGATTTGGGGTTTTACTGTGGCTGTTTTCTGTCTATAAACAGACCTAAGCTAACAGAGCTATAATGTAAACTATCAGCTGATGCAGCACATGAAGGTTATAATACACAGTGTTTATTTAATGGACTGTTAAAATAACCAGCTATGAGTTTTAGTTTGAAGAAGACTTGATGATACCATAATACAAATGAGCTTTATACTTTTTTCAGCGAGTGATACAGTTTGTGGATGCATAACATTAGTTTTGGTAGGTTTAGTAGATTTCCCCTTGCTGTTGAGAGATTGGAATATTAATGCTACATATAAACTTCAAAAAATGGTGATGAAAAAGGATAAAAACAAGCGAATGATGGCTTAAATACTGTTACTAGTGTGGACAGAGCCTTGTAGAGCAATAGATACCTGTGTTTGTAGGGCTGCTCACTGCTGTAGGTAAGGTGGGCGGCTCCCCCAGTACCAGTCGGACTCTCTTAGCGTGGGTTTTTCCCTGGTAGTGGGACTGGGCCACAATGGCGGAGGTGAAGAACATATTACACAGAGTACAGCATTTGTTTCTGTCCACCTCTGTCTCTGCACAGTCCTACAGGAAGAGAGGAAGGAGAAAGAGTAAAATAGAGCAGTCGAGGGAGAGGCATTGAAGGAGAAAAATGGATCGCCGGGGACAAGGGGGAAAGGGAGGTGAAAGGGAAAAGAAATGGATGGAGGTGAAGAAAGTAAAGATGTGAAAATAGATGCAGCGTGAGGTGAAGGTGAGAAAAGGAGAGAAGAGAGGAAAAGAGATGAGGAATAGAAAGATGTACACAGTGCTGACCTCAGTGGGCTTTATCTCACTCATACAAGCTTATATGCGTGCACACACACCAAGCAAAGAGAGAGCTGATCAAATATTCATCTGTCTCTCTGGGCTCAGACTGTGGCTTGGCCCTTTCACCGCTGCTGGTTCATAACTAATGATGAGGGGGAGTCGTTGCCCGTGGGAGTGTGGGAGCACAAACAAAAAGACCAACCGCCTGATTGACACAAATGTACAAACACACACATGCAAATACACAAGATCACACAGTAAAGTCAAGGAATATTCCCCTTTGTCTAGCTATCTCTTCTGCAACTGGTACTGAAGATAAAACCTTAACCCATAAAGACCCAAACATCCACTGGTGACCAAAACTATCTTCTGATCTAAACTGTTTAATACCTGTTCATCCACTAATCCTATCAATACATGTAAATAATTGGTGTAAAATACAGTTTATTGTCTTTTATGGTCATCAGATATGACCCATTTGGATGTTCAGAGGCTCCATAGTGAACATGGAAACACTGTCATCTTCTACAATATTGATTCACCAGTAAACCCCATGGAGTTGGACCAACAACAGTGGATGGACACACTTGTTTTTACATTCAATTATTGATATCTTTGCGGAAAAAGTCACTTTTTCTCCTGTTTTGTTTCTGTTTCTGATCTAATAAGCTTTTTTACTCTGCGCTTTAATCAACATCTACATGATCAGTAAATTAAATAAAGGAAAATACATGATATATACTGAAAAATGCAAAATACAGAGAATAATATTATAATAAAGGGTAATAAATTGCTTAAGAAAGATGGAATAGAGGGAAAAAGTTAATTGGGAACTGTCACAAAAGTAGCAGTGGGTCTTTATGGGTTAAAGTGGCTGACTCCAATTAACAAGTTGCAGTAATGTAGGGTTGAATCACAGCACCCGTGTGTTACCTCTGCCTTAACCAAAAACACAGTGTATGAAAAAATGTGAGGAAAAAGCCAACTCATCCTGACAGATGCTACGTAATACGATGCGTACTATGACTCCTTTTGCATAAAGAGCACAGAGCCCTGACCTCATCTGCATCCAACACCTTTGGTGAACTGGAACACTGACTGTGAGCTAGGCCTTCACACAGTGCCTGACTAACTCTGTTGTGACAGTAGGAAAAACAGCCCTGGAGCCAGCGGGGTCTGAAGTGTTATGAAGGCAGTTATTGCTGCATATAAATGTTCATGTGTCTGCATATTTTAACCAATTAGAACATGCTGTGCTTCCATGAACATATTTTAAGTATTAGAAGCAACAATGTAAACAGCAAATTCTATATATCACAATAAATAGGCTTATGAAGGTATTTAGTTATTATGTGATGTTATTATCTTTGGAAGTTAGCCTTTTGTTGATCCACAGTTAAGAATAAGCTGTGACTGTTCTGATCTGGTTTGGATGATGCCAAACAGATCTTTAGTGCAGCTATTGACAACACAAGCCCTATAGAACACAGAGGTGATTTGTGGTTTTACTGTGACTGTTTTCTGTCTAAAAACAGAGCTACGCTAACAGAGCTATAATGTAAACTATCAGCTGATGCTTCATGTGAAGATTATGAGACACAGTGATGTCTGTGTAAGTTCTCATTTACTCAGGTCCATCGTTCATCCTTAGAAGACACAGTGTTATTTTCGTTATTTTTGTCTGTCAACTGCGAGCTGAGCCTTCACACAGCGGCTGACTAACTCTGCTGTGGCGGTCAGACAAACAGCCCTGGAGCCAGCAGGGTCTGAAGTGTTATGAAGGCAATTATTGCTGCATATGAATGTTCATGTGTCTGCATATTTGAACCAATTAAAACATGATGTGCTTCCATGAACCTATTAGAAACAATGAATGAAACAGCACATTCTAAAATAAAATGTCTTGAATATCACAAAAAAATAAGTTGAAAACAGTTAATGCACTTAATGGAAGATGGAAACATCACTTTGGAGGTTCTAAGTGTATGACACAAAAAGAAAAGGCTGTTTCGTGGGTCTTCCTGGATATTTCAGTATAGAACAAAAACATCCAAACTAGCTCCAAATGCATAATGAGCATTTTCTTTTTTCATTTTAAAAGTTTACTGCAATTTTGATACACAATTGCATGGAAAATGACAAGAAAATAAAAAAAACATCAAATCTGTGATTCAGAGTTTTATTGATGAACCTAGAGTGTGTAATACGTAATGTTGTTCAGTGTTGCAATGTCAAAATGAGATGCAGTAAATAAACAAACTAACCTTGCAACCATATTAATACCAATTAATCTGAGGGTAGTGGTCAGCTAAGAGGCTTCCTGTGATTGGTTAAAAGTTGTGAATACAAATACCCAGGGCTCCATCTGATTGGTTAAAAGTTGTGAATACATATACCCAGGGCTCCATCTGATTGGTCAAAAGTTGTGTAGTAAATAAAGTTATTTTTCAGGAAGCCTTTGCATTGTGTTTACTGTGCATGTTCATATTGCAGTGACAACGAAAATGCAATAAATAGTAAAAGAAACATGTAACCTGTTTTAGTTCTTTAACAACTTTCCCTTATTTCTTCCTTTCAGTCCTCCTCACACTGAAGCTCCGCCTTCTCCTTCTCATCCAGGTTCTGCATCTCTTTCTCTACCTCTGCTGCTTCTTTTTTATTGTACCACTCCTCAACTGCTCTCTCTCTCTCTCTCTCTCTCTTTGCCTTTCTTCTCTGTGTGTTTTCGCACCAGCGCTCTCTCTAGTCCGGGTGTCAAGACGAGTCGGGGGGAGAGCAGAAACCTCGGTCGTGGTGAGAGGGAGGACAATAATAGAAAACAGTCTGCGACACCATATCCGAGTGTGTGGGTGTGTGTCTCTTTGTAGGTGCACGTGTGTGAATGTGTTTTTTTGTGTCAGCCCTGGTTAGCATCTTGGACAGCGGATGTGAGAGTTAAGGACACCTTTACCTTCCAGGCTTAGCTTTATCTCTCAGCTGTCCCAGCTCTCTCTCTCTCTCTCTCTCTCTCTCTCTCTTTCTCTCTTTCTTCTTCCTTCTTTCCCCCTCTCACACTCTTCTTCCCTTTCATTTCTCTATTTGCCTTTTCCTTTTGCTTAGCTGCCTCTTCTTCCCCTTTCCTCCTGTCCTCCCTCCTCCTCTGAGCTCCAGTCTCTGTGTCTCAGTGTGTTGTGGGATGAAATACATGCATTTATCTTTATTGGCAGGCCCTCTCCTCCTCTCTCCTGTAAGTAATGGCTTACTCTGGAGCTGCGATGATTATTCAATAAAGATTAAATTGTATATTTTTGGCCTTTTTTTGAGTAAGTTTTAGCATTTTGAATTTGAATATATTTTGGTTTCCGTCCTCTGTGAGAATAAACCGAGTATCTTTTGGTTGCGGACCAAACGAGACATTTAAAGATGACTTATTGGACTTTGGGAAATAGTTATTGACAGTTTTCAGAATTTTCTGACATTTTATAGAAAAGATTAGTTGAGAAAAAGATCAACATATAAAAAAATAATAAAAATCGTCAGTTGCTGCTCTAGCTAGTTCCAAATACTTCTATCTAACTAATTTCCTCTCTTCTCAGTTGTTTCAAATGACGGCTCTTCTGTTATATTTGCATTATGAAGTGTTTTCTCACGTTGCCACAGGAAAAGAAAGTGCATGGATATTTTTGTGTCTCTGTTTATCAGTGTGTGTTTGTATGTTAAGTAACAACAGCTAATCTATAATTATCCCATAATCTTTATTCATGATTGTGTCATGGGAGCCACAATGCCGATGACAAGCCTACACTCCTTGTTTCTCATCTCCTCTCCTCTCTTTGTGTCACTTCTTTTCATTTTTTCTATCCTCATTTCTCCTCTCCTGTTGTTTTTTTCTCCTTGTTTCCCATCTTCTCGTTTCTCTTCTCCTTGTTTCCCGTCTCCTCTCCTCGTTTTCCTCTCCTCTTCTCTCCTTGTTTCTCCTAGTTTCCCCTCTCCTCATTTTTCCTTTCCTCTTCTCTCCTCATTTCTTCTCTCCTTGTTTCTTCTCTCCTCTCCTCATTTTCTCTCTCCTCTCCTTGTTTTCCTTTCCTCTTCTCTCCTTGTTTCTCCTTGTTTCCCCTCTCCTCTCCTTGTTTCTCCTCTCCTTGTCTCTCCTCTCCTCTCCTTGTTTCTCCTCTCCTCTCCTTGTTTCTCCTCTCCTCTCCTCTCCTCTCCTCTCCTCTCCTCTCCTCTCCT
>JAPQRQ010000008.1:7736961-7757231 GCA_037367365.1 Apogon talboti
GAAGAAGTTTCATACTAAACAAATACTTTTAACTACTTTTCCTAGATCTTCAAACTTTAACCCGGGTCAATTTGACCTGTAACATAACAGGAGGGTTAACTTCTAAGGCTGCTGATTTGTTCAACCCAAAAAAAAATTTAAACATTACGTGCAAAAATTAAAGGGAGGACAGGGTTGACTTTGACAGTAGAAAAAGATTAAAAATGAACATTAACATCCACTCATTTAGGCCCAGGGTGGCAAAAACTGTAGTAAGAATTTTAAAGCCTGAGGCATCTGAAGACAGACTGGGCCTTGGGGGGGATTGTCTTTTAAGACCACATCAAGTATTTAAAATGGGTGTGAACTCTGAATCTCAGCCTCTGGCCCACCATTCATTAAAAAGCTGGAGCTGAATCGGATATGGCTTTTGTTCTTTGGTAATAAATGCATCCACTTAGGCTGTTTTTCTCACCTTGGCTTAGAATATGTATTTCATTCTAATATTACATGCAAAGAGATAGCGTTGTAATAAATGGGAGCTCTTTGCACTGACTGAATATAATGTTGCACCCCAATAGTGAGCTTCTGAGACACTTCTGTTATTATAAATATATTTTTTTATGTGAAAAATCTTGACAACACATCTTTACTGGTGAAATGTCTCCAGCAAACCAAAAGGAAATACAAAAAAGAGGGGGATATAGAGAAAGACAACAGCAGGTGGTTCAGACAGCAGGTTCCTTTTAAGTTCCCTCCTCGCTTTACTTCCTCTTCAGTCTTTTCATTTCCGCTCCGCTGGGATGCTGACCACTGTGAACCGGACTTTCTGTCCCCTTTTCTTCTCATCTAGTACACTTTCTTTCTTATTTAAAATAGACTGCTGCCTAGTTGTAACTGTCAAATTATGCATACGTGCGATAAAATACTGACGTGCTTGTGCATCAATGACTTGTCTAATGAGTCACTAGTGGGAGTGAAAAAGAGACGAGGTGTAGGATTAACAATATGGAACCTTACATCACAAAGGCACACTGCTGTGTCACTTTGATGTTTCACGGTACAGTTTTTTTTTTCCTTTCTGGCTCTTGGTAATGCAATCTTTCCAAATACCCCTTTTTTACATCCTGTGCCCCTTCTAATGCTTCCTCCAAGATTAACAACCCTACCCTTTGTACAGTAGCAATCAAAGGTACTAGACTGGGGGGAATAAAGTCTTCAAAGGGACTGGAGCCTCAGTCTGAATCCAAATCCACATTCATTTTGTTTGCACTGCAGGAGCTTACTTTGTACTGTTCTCACTAAATACTGCAAACAGCAAAAATAAAAAAAAAAGAAAACATACACAAACTCAAATACCGCCAGAGCACAAACACACAAGTCTTTTTTCCTTCTGTGCTATAGAAAGTCAGAAGGGAGAAACTGAATATCTAAAATAAGAGACACAAATATATGCACCTTGCAGCTCTCTAGCATTCATCTAGTCAAACTAAACACCTATAGTAAGTCTCGTATTTACACCTGATAAGGAAAATGCCTGTTAAATGCCTTGTGGTTGGATTTTAATTAAATCAGCCGCATTTGGAGTTAGTCTAGCTCACATTGTGATTGTCTTGATACATCCATGGCTCACATCTGTAACTACGACATTATAATGGTATTACAGGTTAGCTAGGCTGATGAAAATGAGAAGAAATTGAAGATTAATATCACCAGAGCCGTTAAAAAGCAAACTGTTTAATGTCTGTCCAAGCGAACCTGAACTATTTCTACAGAAATACAGAGTTGAAGTCCCATCCCAGGATTTGAATGGAAGTCAATGGCGAGAGACAGGTTTTTGATTGTGATGTTTGTGAAAATCAAACTATTTCATGAGCAAAGAAAGTCACAGTTTGTGGTAAAGATAAAGTAACATTTAGTTTAATGTGAAACGGCTCAGCGGACTGCATCCTTCACATATGAAACACAATACCATCACTACAGTTCACCTCGCTCTTAAAGATTGAGATGAAAAAATATTAAAAGAGGTTAAAATCACTACAAGTCTGGTCATATTTTAGTTGCAGAAACTCTGACCAGACTGTGGGGATAGAAAGTTACAATTATATCAACTCGACTAATTCTGGGTGTGTATTGTCTCTGTTTATGAATTTTAACATTCTGATAATTTAACAGTTTTCCAAAAAAACTAGGTTATCTGTCAAACAACCTAGTGAAACTGAAAATATAACTCTATGGAGAACATGAGACAGTGCCCACCATTGACTCAACTGTTACTGACATCATTTCAGAATTTGAGATTTTGTTCTGGAGGACAAAGATCCCATCACAATGAGTATGAGAAAACATTAATAATACCAGGTGTAAAAGCAAAAGCAAGACTAAGTTGTTTATTGTCTAGACCACAACATCAGGTACTAATGGGGTGTAAATACTAACTCTTTCCACTGAATCTGTGTTAATAGGGCTCTTTCTCTACCACTGCTTACTATGCATTGTGTCCCAATTTTCTCTCTACTGTGTGTTCAAGATGTTTTTTTCCCCTCCCTCTTATTATGGCACACTTTGATCAACTCAGTAAATAACAGCAAGTCAAATGACACTGCTTTCCATCTCTCTTGTCTCTTTCTCCTCTCGCCAGCCTCTCCCTCTCCTTTCTCTCCCAGTGGTACAAATGTGGCCTTGAGGGCAGGGATTTTTCATGAGGGATGGAGTAGGCTAGACTTATCTACTTTTCAGAAAGTAGAGCAGATAAGCCACTGTATTATGCACCTTAGTACAAAAATGAAATTCATTGCAACTTCAAGACATACATTCACTCTGAGATACTTTACGATACTATTCTAAATATACATGTATGTAATGAATAATTCTCTCACTCTTGCAGAGGAGATTGTGATATTAAGGATACTTCCTGAATATATGTACAGTATATTAAAAGAAGCAACACAAAGATATAGGCCATGTGATCTAGTGTTTCATTGGTGGTGTGATATTACAGTTTCACAGTGAGATGTGTCTGTTATACACTCTTTCAATTGGATACTCACAACTATGTTCTTGTATTTAGACAACTGCATTGCTTCCTAAAATACAGTTTTTGGGGGAAATATATTTATATTTCTAAAAGGTAACACTCCAGTATGAACTGAGCCATCTATACCAATTCCATTCACCCATCTATCCATCTTTTTCTACTTATCTGGGTCTACACAGAGAAGGCCAGACTTTCCTCTCCCCAGCTACTGAGGCTTTACAAGGCCAAGGAAGAGATATAATCCTTCCAGCATGTCCTGGGTCTGCCCCAGGGTCTGGTTTCACATGCCCAAACCAACTCCCCATCTCACCAGGCATCTAGGAGGCATCTGGACCAGGTACCTGAAACACCTCAGCTGGCTCCTCTGGATGTGGAAGAGCAGCGACTGTACTCTGAGTTCCTCTTGGCTAAACTCCTGATACCATCTCTGAGGAAACCCACTGTTGCTTATATCTGCAATATTGCTCCTTCCGTCACTACCTATATATACCTCATGTTAATAGGTGAGGGGAAGAACGTAGATTGACCAGTAAACTGAGAGCATTTTGAAACAGCTCCTGTCTATACCACGACAGACCGGTACAGCATCTGTATCATTGACAACAGTAGCACAATATTCCTGTCGTTCTCCTGCTCCTTCCAATCCAGAAACCCTAAGATACTTAAACCCCTCACCTTGGGTCATCAACTCATCCCCAACCCCTTTGTAAACCATGGCCTCAGGCTTGAGGGTTACAATTACAATGTTAGCGATTACAGGTGGCATCATGTTAATGTGGTATAATTTTTTTAAAATGTAAAAACATCCTATATTTACTGTAATAGCCTACGGTAATAGTCCCCTATATGTATGTCTTTATATTCATTTCATATAACCTGACTGGCTTTTGTACCATAAGACCTTTTATTCATGAGAGGTCTGTGATACTTTTATCTCTGAAAATTCCTCTCTGGGTCATTAGATGTTAATGGTATTAATAGCAGATCTTCTGCTCTAGGCCACACTATGTATTCATTAGAGGATGAATAAAGACTTTACAAAGTTAGATTTTCCCAGTTTACTGAGCACATTTCTGTGTTCCTGTGTGCATGTGAGGGTGTGTATGCAGCATGTGTGTTCAGAAACAGACTGCTAGGCAAACTGAGTTTAATGGGGGGAGACAAAAGGCGGTCTTAAGTCTGAATGGGGGTTGTTTTCCTACTGTAACATATGGGGGATGCTATGCGGGATAGCAAAAAACTGTTGGGGTCTCTCTGTTCAATTAACAGCTAATTGCACTCTTCTTGGTATTTTTTTCCCCAAATGTTCTTATCCTGTTTTGTGTGACTTTCCTGCTGCAGTTTTCATCTTTCTATTATGCCCTTAAAAGCTGTTAGCAATTACACTTTACAAAGAGAGGTTTTTTATTTCTGTTTTTATCACATTGTCAGTGGCTCTTGGCCTTGCACATACCAAGTGCATTGCATTCTTGGAAGCTTTGGGAAATTGTCACGACATTAGAAGTTTGAGACTGGCTAAACATTATTGTTGGGAATTGCTTGGGGGTGCACCCGTGGCGATGGTAGACTTCAGCAAGTGTGCTCAGGTGAAACTGGCAACATTTTTAGGTGTCACATTTGTTTGTACAAACAACAGCACACACATATATATATATATAAACCTCGACAGGACACACAGCCACTAGGTTGTTCAAGGAGATTTGTTCTGACTCTCATGGATGAATATATTTTTGTTTTGTCTGGTTCAAACACATACCAGGGCAGCCTACGAACTAATAAAGGTGTCAGAGGTGACTAGTCCGAAGAGGTTGTTGCATCTTTATAACCCGAGGGGAGGGAACAAGTACTCCAAAACTAGCTTAAAAAAAACCCGACACTACGGTTTGAGAAAGGACATCATGACACATCTGTAGAAATGTTTTCTGTAATTACATGTGGAAGGAAGGCTGAGACTTTAACCCAAAAAAGACCAGGAGCAGCATCTTGCAGTGGTGTTGTTTTGATGCAAAGGATTGGTGCTCTTAAAAAAAAAAAAAAAGATGACACAGTGAAGTAGAATTATGCTGAGGTTTTGAAACTAAATCTGAGGACATCACCCAGGAAACTAAAGCTTGGATGATCCTATATAGAAGTCCAAAATGGTTCCAGTGGAGTTTTGGACTGCCTCTACAAAATCCTGACTTTAGTTAAGTGGAAAATCTGTAGGCTGAACTGAAAAAGTGGATTTGTGTAAAGAAGCCAACCACTCTGACTCAATAGCATACTGAATCAAAGATCGTGCAAATTGTCTGAGGCTTGTGCAAGGCAATTGGAAGGGTTTGATTGAAGTTACATAACTGAAAGGCAGTGCCAGCAAAAGTTTGGAAAATGTATCTAAACTTTTGAGAAATGAAATAAAAATGAATATCCACTAGAAACCAAAATTTCTCTCATTTTCTGAAATGTGAAAATCACTTTTCAGAGCAGACTTCAATGGAAGTCAATAGGGCACCCTATTTTGACAAAAAAATATACCATATATGATGAAAGACAGACATTCACAGTTAATTACAAGAGGCATAACGGTTGAATTTTGACTTCATTTTAACAAGAACAGGTTCCAGAGGTACAATTAAAATTTTTTGATTTAGACAAACCTTGATTAATAGAATTGATGCTATATATTTCCCAACTCTACCACATTGTAAAGTTAAGTTTTCTTCTTTTGTAATTTGGTGTCACGGATTAGTTGAATTATTCTAATTTACCTTATCTATTCTAGTTGTTTTTCATACTGATTTCATTCTTGTTCTACAGTACAGTACAGTTTTGCAGTTCTACAGTATGTTAATCTAGGGATATTCAGTGATAGAGAAACTGGAAAACAGTTCCAGCCTTGGACCCATTTTATGAATCTTCTCTAAAATTGAAGTTGATTGAGAATTGAGTTCATCCTTGGACCATGCTCTACACTTCCACCAAGTAACATGAAAATGGATGCTGCATTTATTGCACAGTCTTTCTGACAAATGGGCAGATAAACAGGAATGATTAGCTAAGGTAATAAAGTAGTAGTAGTTAACTGAAAAAACAGACTTATGTCACCAAATGGAGTTTCATACATGAACTGTAGTCTGACAGTTATTCTTTTACATCCCAAATCTCATACCTTAGTGAAATTACTATGCAAACTATGCATATAAGACCTAAGACTGCATTAGTGTCAAATTAGGAAGAACCAATAAAATTGTCTTTAAAATGTGTAGCATCTGTGAACAGAAATGCAGTCGTTACCTCTGGGTCTCTGCTAATAAAATGCATTGAGTCAAATCAGAGTACCTTTGAAATATAACTCAATTCAATATTATCATTATTACATTCCTAAACCCAAAATAGTCACATGTGAGCAATATTGTATAGTATTTCCAAGTTCAGCATCAGTAAGCAAATTACAGCGAAACTGAGAGAACTAATAGATTTCCCATCAGGCATCATACAGTACACCTCAAAAAACAAAAGACATGCATTTCCTAAGAGACCAACCTGGAGTGAAATGTGAAAATAATAAATTCAAAACATACTGAAAAGAAACATAAGAAATGTAAAGGAAACCAGGCACATAATTGCAATGAATGGAAGAAGTGAAGTGACACGAGCCAAATAATGCTTGGTAATGACTTTCTCTCTCCATATTTTTCTCGCCACTCTCGCTCCTTTTCTCTCTCAGTCTCCAATATTACGCTGATATGACAGCAAACAGCTAATTAACATTATGCAATTTCCCTCTTACTAATTAGTAAAACAAGCTCCTTGTTCAGTGGTACAAAAGCCTCCATCAATTTAGAAACACTTTAATTCATTTCAGAATCTTCCACTTACTTTAGGTCTTGCTCTGACTGTAAAGCAGGTGTATGAATGGTTTTAGTGCAACACATTTGAGAGCTAATGATGCATTTTGGTCCTTAGGGGACATGTAGACTAATGTCCTTGTAGGATCAACTGTCAATCTCACCGATCCAATTTATAAATGTGTGCTATGTGTGTGAGTGTGTTAAGTATATGGCTGTCAGTGCGGTGTATATTTACTTGGAAGAATATGGGCTGTTATGCTTGCAGGCATCCCTATAATATGCCAGAGGTGAGAAACAATTTATTTCTGCACCATTTTAAAGAGGTGTGCAACTCGATGTGTGAGTGTGTCCAACACTTTTGTTTATAAGGTCTGGGTGACAGCCTACATTTAACCTCGGCTGCTGCTGCTGCTGTGTGAAATAATGATGTAGGTCAAGGTCACGGTTAATGCAAGGCTAATGCAATAGCGTAAATCACTGTAAAGGACAAGCCCTGTGTAAAGGACAGTTCATGCTGGGCTGGATATTCCTCCTGATTGCCATGATATCTAGTATGTCAACCTATGCTCTTTTCATTAATAGTGTGTTTTTACACAGACAGAATCCACATGGGATTTTAGGTTTGTGTTTGGCCCCTAAGTGGGACGGTGCCTCTGGAAAACTAGAACTAAAACAAGAACCCTAAATGCAGTCAGTCGGAAATCTTAAATTATGGTCAAAAATAAGAGAGACAGTATTTAGTTTGTCAGCACTGAATTTTTTTTTAGTTTAAGGAGATAACTCTGGTCCCACAAATATACATTGTAACAGAATTGGACTCAAATTCTGGAACCATCTGCACTAAAGCAGAATCTACTGTAGAAACATTGCAGTGAAACATGGAAGACTATATGGAGGTGAGTCCCTTCCATTGTAGATATAAAAGATCTGCAGGCATCCTGAAGGCCATGCCTGTCTCTATGTGAGAAAGTCATGGATTTGAAGTAAACTGTTAAAGTATCTAACAACACTTGT
The DNA here is from genome assembly GCA_037367365.1 of Apogon talboti. Classification (NCBI taxonomy): domain Eukaryota; kingdom Metazoa; phylum Chordata; class Actinopteri; order Kurtiformes; family Apogonidae; genus Apogon; species Apogon talboti. The sequence goes on from JAPQRQ010000008.1 coordinate 7,744,822, forward strand.
ACTTGTAAACACAATTCTTAAAACTTGGCTTGTCCTCAAGCGGTGGTCAAGAAATCAATAGATGGAATGGCGAGAGCAAGAAATGTAGCAAGAAAAGAAGCAGTGAAATAGAAAAATAAGACATTTCTTGATCCTGTCACAGCCATTATATACTAACAACACATATAAACACACCCACACCTTTGTTAAACGCTACGGGAACACTCTAGAGGCAACGTGCAGCTAAAGCATAAGCGTACCCTTTTCTGTTGCGTGTTGCTAAAACTGCTTATTGATCTGGCAATTTAATGTTGTTTTTTTTTATCAGTTCTTTATGTTAGATTAGGATGTAAAAAATATAAATGAAATTAAGGTTTCTCTATTTTCTCAAATGTACAGTGTATTTTTGTAAATGACACTTACATTCTTTAGTAGCAAATGCAACAGCACTTGTTTTTTTAAGCCAAAACAGTATTGGGTGATTACTGAAATGTATATGTATGCATCTTAGTGATATAATGAGAATGTAAAACAAATGTAGGAAACAATATTTACAGCAAAAAAAAAGACAGTGGTATAGAGCAACATGAGTATCTGTGTGGCTAAACAGAGGTGAGTTCTAGGTCACATAGTTCTTAGCAATTCTTCTGGAGAGGGATCAACATTTTTGGATTTTCCGGCAGATGAGGAGAGCCATGGTATTTATTGTATCCTACATCACAGGATCATGGCCATGGAGGTCTTCATAGAGTTCAACCTCTATGTCAAAACACTCACTGATGGTGACTTCTATTAGATCTTCATCCACAACCCTCTGTCTTCCTCTGAGAACAACTCCTCCAAGACGCTCCTTTTTGTGCCAGGCGCAGTCTGTCTTCTCCATTTCCTCTCCTTCAGACACCTCCTTCTGATGGTCCTGGTGCTGCTTCTGTCACATTGGCCTCTCCCGTTGCCTTCCACAGCCTCTTCCCTGTGGTGTCGCTCTCCCACTGGCCTTCCTTTAAATCTGGGCTCCATTACTGCGGCCTCATGCGGGACCATTTGGAGAGGTCTTCCCACATCTTCTCTTTGATGCTCACCACAAATGTAGCATCTAGCTCCACCACAGTTAAGTGCTCATCCAGTCCAGGATGCAGGATGGATTCTGATAAGCTGAGCAAAAGTCCCTGCCTTGTGGGAGTCCTCACTCTTCAGATGTGTCATGTTATTCCTGCTCATTGGGTTTTCCTTTCATGGATCTAAAGCTTCTATTGGGATCATTGGATACTGCTCTGAAAATCTTTCCCATTCACATATGATGGCTAGAGTTCTGTGCAACGAGCATTGTTAGGATTACCTCATGTGAAATTTAACCCACACCTTGAGATGTTTAGCTTGCTCTACCATTGTCTCCATCAGCACTCATGTCTATGCTGCTTGATGCAGTGAGCTTCCCCTGCTATTCAGACCAAGGCTCAAAGAAACCTGTCTTTTCTGGATTGGAAATAGTAAAAATGCATCGGACAATCATTTTGGTCACCGACAGTGTTCTATGAGGTACAATGTGCAATGTAATTTTTATATAACCAATAGCAGAACAATTACGTTGTAGCCCAGTTATACTCTGGTGTTTAATAATTTAGCCCCATAGCCCATTTAATACCAGATTTCAATGCCCATTCTTAGACAGAACTGAGCGGTAAGTGAGAGAAGCCGAAAGAGGAGGGAGCCAGAAAGGATAATTGCAAAGGATTATTATTATTATTATTATAAAAGTCTCTATGGTGTTTTTCTTTTTAAAAATGGTTACATATTTGCTTTTAAGCCCATTTTACCGTGTTTATGCCTTTCTTTTTTCAGTCCATTATGTTGCGTGGTACCTTAGTAGAGAGGCCTTGACTCCGTGAATGGAAAGCTCTTCTGTGCTGAAGGTGATTTTCCTGTGTTGGCGCAGAGAATGAATGAGGACGCACTGCTTGTTGTTTAGATTAAAACTCATCTTAACAAAAAAATCAACAGCTTCATCTATTTCAATTATGACTGAATCATCACTTGCCACTGTATAACTGAATAGAAAAGTGCATATCCAAATTCTAGAAATGGAAAACATCTAACCAGAGAAGTCGAATATTTGGTTCCAGCTCAACTTTTTGGACAGTTTTCTCTTTTTAGATGCACAATTTAGTCTCTCATATAGACTAAAAAAAATTAAATCTCTACGGTACTCACTAGATTAATCAATAATTACAATAAATATATATAAACTGTAGTTTCAGCCTCACCTAAGTTTAACAAAATTAATCCTACAAACTATTGCCTTTTTCAGTCGTGTGCTGTGACTCTTGGCTTTTGATTCACAGAACGTCCAATGACAACAGCATACGTGTTACATAAGGGAATTAACTAGTTGTTTCTTTTTTCCATTATAGATTCAGGATGCCCCCAAGAGGCCTATGCACATAAAGCACATATTCTATGATAAGTTGTTTGACATAAGCCATTTCCCATATGTAAACACTACTACTACAGTTATTTAAAACAGCCTGCAAGCCTACTAAACCTTAAACATGAAACTGTGCTGCGTCCCAGCCAAACACTCAAAGGAATATGCTGCTGATATGCTGATGATGAATGACCTACTATGTGTGTGTGAGCTTAGACTACATGCTGTGATTGTGCTTCACATACATGGTCTAAATAGAACATGACCTTGGAGCACCTCCGAAGCTCTTATCAGGTGTTTATGCCTTTGTTACTCTACAGTGACTGTGTGAGGATCATTGTCTATTAGACTTCTGAAGTTTATTTAAAGATAAAAACAATGAATTCTACATCTGATAAACATAGTTTTCACTTTTCACTCACTAATGCATCTAGAACAGCAACGATATTTGGCTCCCCTCTCCTCTTTTCCCCTCCCTATTTGGCGCATGGCCAGTTTCCAACCATGGTGATGGAGCAAAAGAAAATTGATTTCTAAAGAGCTCTGTCTGCTATGCCCGGATATGAAATATGCAACCAGTTATTAGTACAACACTGATATTAACATAACACGACAGCCGTGTCAAGATGTGTAGAAAAGATGTCTCTTCAGTTCCTTCTAAGAGATGAAACAGGGCTAAAAAATAAACTGCCACTTGTTCAAAGCGTGCGACATCAGTATTGATGCACAATTGTGACGATAACCTGTTTTGTCTGAGAGGAAAACGGAGCTCAGAAAGCTCGTTGAGAAGGTTGGCATCACACGGATGCAGCCATGAAACAGACAGCCTTAATATCTTGATCACACTGCAGGTGGTTCCATACTAGTTATTAATGAATGTACACTAAGAAAGGTCAAACGGGCCACAGACTGATGCACATGGACACACACACCCACATCAACACAGATCCACTCATGTACACGATCAGCAGAAAGGTCACATACAGTTTGTGAGAACAAAGATATGCAGCCTGTTGCTATGGAGCAGTCCTGGAGGAAAATGTACACGTACAAGACACACACCTACACACAATGCTCTATCACTCCTAAAGAAACTAGAGCAATGTGAAGACAAGCGCACACACACATTCACGCAATCGCTCAATCAATCCTTGTCGTATTAAAGAAAGCACAGAAGTCGCAGGCACTTTTCCAAAGCATCGCTGCCTCGATCATCGCTCTGGAACTGTGTCAGCTCCAGAGTTTACGTCCTCTTTGTGCCTGAGTGCTCGTATGTATGTATAGAAGGAAATTGTGCCACTTTTCAAGAACAACACCACTTCCTTGCCTATTCCTCCAGGACGGGATAAATTATGCCAGTCGGTTAATCACATTCTGCCCCCCCTCAGCACCGCTAGAGTCAGAACAGAAAGCAAGGGAAAGAAAAGACTACTTCTAGAAGGCTTTAAAGCTGGCAACAACTACCCCTGAATATGTTACACATTGTGAAGATCCTAATTAGCTTGTTCTCCCTTTAATTTTATTAATATTTGCATTCTTTCTTTGTGTGATAAACCCACACACAAGTTTTAACAGATTAACAATGGCCCTCATTTGATACAAAACAAAAATAGCTAACCTCTAATGCAACACCTACTTCATTTAATTAGTGATAAGTAAATACATTTTAGTCATTATTAAGAAAAAACTTGCTTCAGAGTCAATAATGCTTCTTTTTTGAGGTTTTTGTGGTACATATATTAGTCCAATGTACTGCTGAAGTGTTCTTTTTTAATATTCCCCTGCACTATGCTGTGCAGAGTATTTATCAGTTGCATCAACTTTAAGTATAAAACAGTACTAGGTGTATTCATGTCCACTTCTTTTGCTCTGTTCCATTGTTGCTCAAGGACACACCGCCACTGTGTCTGCTGCAGTGACCTGGAGTACAGCAGAAGTCGGTCTGAGCAAAAACCGATCACCTCACAGGTCTAAAACTCTATCATGCTGATTTCTGATTAATAACTGTATGTAAACAGAGTATGAAGTCTCAGCTCTGGCTACATGTGGAAGAACACACTTGGTGCATCTTATGGATTGCTGTGAGTAGTGCCTTAAAAAGGACATTTTCTGAGAACTGAAAAGATGGCAACATGTGATGACAGTGAATTGTTGACTTTTTGACACTTCACAATGCGTCTGGATGAGTGATATTTAAGGAGCGCCTGTGTCTATGAGGGGGTCTGCTCTGGTGACAGACATGCGCGTGCTGTGCAAAGACCATAAGCTGGTATCATCCTTCCACAGATGCCCAGTATAAGGCCGACTGAACATTCTCCTCAAAGTGACAAATGCTTGCAGAGAGGGCTTTCAATGCGATGGATGTCATGGGTGTCACATCTAATCCGTATTACGCACAACATTCATCTCATTTTACGATATTACACGGTCATTACTAAAGACTTGAGATGTGCAATGCATTAAAACTTTTTTTTTGCAAAATCAGGCTGAAAATTCCTGCAGCTGCTGTACTGTGGATGAAACACTTCATTTGCCAATAACATAAAGTTGCAGTGAATTCATGCAACACCTCCAAACAGGCGTCAGTTGATCTGGCAAATAAGCTGCTGTAAGACTAGATCCTGGAAGAAAATAATTTGCATACAAAGGGGAAAACAAGGTAAAATGTTAATAACACAGTGGCTCGTATGCGTCAATTTGGAAAGAAATGACGCGAAGTTTGAAGCGAAAGCTCCAAACTTACTGACGCTCACTGTCCCATAAGAATTATTCAAGGGATTTGAGTTATTTCCGACAGAAAATTACTATTTTGACCCATAAGTGAATGGATACCGGCTGAAAAAAAGGTGGGTGCTTCATCTGTTGAACTAATAATATTTGGAGTCCATCACTCACCTTGCGCAGAGGCAGTGACTCCTCTCCGCCAAACCGACAACCATCCGCAAAATCCTCAAACGCACCTGTTCGGTAAAATCCGCTCAAACTCAGCCGGATACTTTATTTCTCCGAGCCGGGGCTGATATTCGGTTCAGATTTTTATTTCTATGTTTTTTTTTCCTTTCCTTTTTTTCTTTCCTCCCTCTCCTCGTGCCGCCTCTTCCTCCAGAATAAAAAAAAAAAACTCCCTCGTGCTGCTCTGTCGTGATGCGCGTGTCCTCTAGCGGCTCCCCTCTCCGTACAACCGCGGAGGTAAAAGACGCAGATATCATCCACTACTACTCCGAGTTGAGAGAAACAAACACAGACAAAGTATCCCGGAGTGTCAGGAGGAGAAGTGTGAGCAGCCTTTTAACGGGATGAATGGAAGACACAAAGCGCTCTCGGCTTACACGCGCTGTGATAGTGTACAGCGCTCCACTCGCGGACTGAGTGAGTGAGTGAGTGAGTGAGTGTGGGAGCATTGGTCGAGTGAGTAGGTTTCCGCACAGTGCACCAACAGGAATATCATCTTACATAAATTACAGACAGACAGCTACAACATTTCCTTCATCAGCTGCGATCATGGCAGTTTGAGCCAATGTTAAGGCTGAAGTTGCACAATTTTCCATATTGTGGTGTAATTATTATAAGTATAGATTATGTATTGTGAGGCTAAATTATGCTATTCTCAACTCTCTTTTTCAGTTAATCAATGGTCGTCTTGAACTGGTTACTACTACTAATAATAATAATAACAGTTGAAGATCTGTAGTTTATTCATACACATGGTAATTCAAAGTATAATAATAATAATAATAATACAATTGAAGATCTGTAGTTTATTCATACACATGGTCATTCAAAGTGCTTTACAGAAATGAAAGACAAGTTATAAATACATAGACAAGAATAGAGGGGCTTGTCTGATATCATTACAGAGACTATTCCAGATTTTGGCAGCATAACACTGAAATGCTGCTTCTCCCTGTTCAGTCCTAACTCTGGGCGTGAGCAGAAGGCCTTTCCCTCAAGTTCTCAGAGTTCCAGATGGTTCATATGGCAGTAGCGTTCTTGAAAAATGGTATGAACAACAGCTGACCGCTGTTGGAGAGAGACCACGTAGCCATCCTGTGGGATATGCCAATTGAAACAGACAAAGAAATCAAAGCCAATAAAACAGATATTATAATCAAAGACAAGAAGAAAAATAGGAGTGCATACTGACTGACACTGCTATCCCATCACAAAGAAAAACCTGTCACATTATGCGAAAAACTTTAAAGATCAGGACATTGATATCAGTAAAATGTGGGGAATGAAGATGCATACTATACCAGTTGTTATCAGAGCACTCAGACTTATTAAAAAAGACCTCAACAAGTTCACAGACCAATTTCCAGGAAATATAGACCTGATGCAACTCAGAAGATTGCACTACTGAGATCAACACTTTTACTACAACACAGCTTGACTCTCAATCCAGTTTGTAATCCCTTAGGAGCATGGTTTACACCGGGACTATGAATGTAAAACACACTTAAAAGAAATATAACTATAATAAGCATATATTTATTTGAAAAGCACTTTCCACCTCAAATAGAATATACAGTAGTGTAGAAAAACATTTTCATACAGCCTTAAAATTTTACACAATCTTAAATATTATCATGGAAAATTTATGGAAATATCTCCTTTTTTGTCTTTCCAAAGGCAGACACACATTTCTCATAATATATTCATTTGTGACATCTCGATTGCTTTACTGTAATAGTCTTTTTCCGGTTTCTTCTTTGGCTTCAGGTACAGGTCAGAGCTGATTTTAAGCTGTTGCTCCTCATATATAAAACTGTTAATGGCATACAGGCCCAAATATGCAAACAGGACCAATATACACATAATATGTAGAGAGATGTCAGAGTGAGCAGGTTGCCACATGATTGTGAGCCCTGGAGCAGTTGGGGGTTCACTGCCTTGCTCAAGGGGACCTCGGCAGTGCCCTAGCGGTGAACTGACACCTCTCCATGTACTAACTTGTAGAGGATGAGACTTGAACCTGGGACTCTCTGGTTCCCAAGACTCGTATAGCAGTAGCAGGGGGCAGCCATGTCCTAGAGGGTTGGAGACGGTCGGCTTGTGACTGAAGGGATGCTGGATAGATTCCCCAGACCAGCCAAGAAATTGCCCACTGATGTACCCTTGAGCAAGGCACTGACCACCCCCCCTCCCCCAGGGACACAACATGGCAGCTCATCACTCCCAGGCTGTAGTGCAAGGTGTGATCTTACATGTTCAGCTAATGATGGGTTAAACACAAAGGGTCGATTTCAGTGTGTGTTGCATGACCGCATACTGACAAATAAAGATTCTTAAACAGGTGGGCCTTTAACTTCGCTCTAAATACATCAACCAAACATATCGGCCTGATGTCAACAAAGAACTTGGGGCACGCACAGAACGCCAGACTCCTGGGAGCACAATGAACACCCAGACACATACAGTTTACACTAAACCAGATTAATGTGAAGGCGCTATAGGTGAAGGGTAACACCTTAAAGTCAGATTTGACCTATTCTGGAGGCCAGTGAAGGGAGGTCGGCATCGGACTAATATGTTCAATCTTACTTGTTCCAGTGTAAGTGTAAGGAAGGAAGTGAAAAGAAAGTGTCTTATCAAAAAGCACAGAAAAGTTCTTTTTTATTCTTTTTGTGTTTTCCTGCCCTTTTTTCCCAGCATACAATTGAATAACTGCAGAAAAGCCCAGCTGACAGGTTGTAAGACTAAGTTGCAGGTAGCTGCATAAGTGGTCACCCTGCGGCTTTGTAATTTGCTTGAAAAGTCGAGTGCAGATTGCGTCAGATATTTTTGGCTTGCTACGTCAATAAATACACAGATGTAACCTGCCAAATATCACTTTGGTCTTAAACACAAACTGTCAATAAGGCTCTAAATTTACAAGTCTTTTATACATGAAGTCTACCCTGGGGCTTTATTTAACATGAGTGTGCTGCCAAATGTGATCTCAACTCACAGAATATGTAATGTATGTGTTGTTGTAAAACTTGTCATTTGTATGGTTGTGATCTGGGGCTATGTATAACTGCGGGAAATATCATTTGTGTAATTGTATATTTAAGAATGTGTCTGCGTCTTACGAAATACATTTTAACCTTATGATAAAGTCATATCATTTAAGATTAATGATGCCTCCACTGAGCTTTAGAACCAGCATGTGTCAACAAAGGCCATGGAAATAATAGAACCGAATATAATACAGTCAAATGTTCTCATGAAGTTAAAATACCATACATTAGCAGAGTCTACACACATTTCTGAATATATAATATAAAATAGGATGATTTCTGTTTGATAGATTGTATTTGGGGTTTGGACCATTGGCCAAACAAACCTTTAAGACATTTTTTTTTTCTAATTAAAGCTATAATATTTACATTTTCACATCTAAAAAGCACTAGGCTCATGTTCTATGTTTTGTTGTCTTATGTACTTATGCTATGTCAAAATTAAATTCAGTGAAATCTGTAATTTTAATAAATCTAACAGCCTGTTTCATTTGGTCACCTATCAATTGTGGGATTAACATTACTTTATTTTATAAAAATCTAAAGAGTGTATGTCACTGAACATAATGTCAATATGTTTTAATGCATTATCTCATCAGCAGATATGATTTTTGCATAAGTCACATCAAATACATTTTCATCAGCAGTGGATCATGGTGCACAATTCCCATGATCCCGAGCTACTTCTCAAGATCTTATGTTATTTTTTCTATTTATTTATTTTTTATTAGAAGACCCCTAGTGGCAGAAATTACACTTTGTGCATTTTACACAATAACTAATTGTCAATAAAAAGCAATAAATTTTGGCCCAATGCATTTTCTTATTTGTTTGTTGCAGTGTTTTTGCCAAAATGCTGACTAATGATCAGATGAACTACTGCATTAGGAAAATTATGGCAGTAAATATAACAATAAGTTTAATACTAAACATAGTCTTGCAGCTTTTACAAATAATTATCTGAGCAAAACCCAATAGCTCAGAATGAAGACGTTTTGGTAGGACATATTTATAGGGTTTTGAGCGCACACACCATTCCCCTTGAATCTCAGTCAAAGCAAGACAACATTACAAAGCTATGAATCACAGTCCAACTTCTAGAAACTCTGTGGTTTGTGCCAGAATGCTTTTCAGAGCCAACAATAACCACCCTTGATCTATCAAAAATGGAGTTAATTCACTGTGGAGTGCAAACACTTCCCAAACAATCATATGCACCAAATTTGGAGCTTAACTGAAAAGAATGACATTGGTATGGCCCTTTTTTCTAATTTTTCTGTTCGATTATCCCAAGTCTTTTTGAAATGCCATTTTCTCTCTGCTGTATGGATGTGTATTCACTCAGAGAGAATAGCCGCCTATTACACGCTTTCAGAGGCTGTGACAGCAGCCCTCAGTGAGGAAGCCAAACACTTCACAGCTCAGACAATGTAACACACAAAGACGCACACATGCACATGCACATGCACTCGCAGAACTAAATACACACGAACCTACTGACACAATGCACATCGACGAGATGAAAGGGCCAATTTATCAAACCACCAGCTAAGGCAGGCCCGAGGACATAGTGCCAACACTGGCCCGGAGAACGAGGGCAGAATGTGCCTTTTTGTGTCTGTAACATTGTGTGACTTTCTTCTTTTATTCTTTGCCACCACAGAACAACAGCAAAGTTGTCCCTCCTAAACATAACACACACTCTTGCCTTTGGTTCATTTTCTAAATTAAAATGCAACACCTCTGACACTGACATTTGCTGACTTGAGAATCTGCGCTTTGTTGTCAAGATGAGAGAGAGGGTGTTCATGTGTTGGTGAGAAAGAAATATAGAGTGGGAAAAAAAGGGAAAAAAAGGGAGGGGGGGAAAGATGGCGCTGGGGTCTGTCCCATGCTATTTCTCATTACACTGCAAGATCGATGTTCATTCTCACAGCTTTACAGCATTTACAAACCCAAACTAATCCACTATTATAGAAATAAAAGAGCGCCATAGCACAGAGCAGGAAGGAGGATATATTTAATGAAAAGATCGCTTGCCTTGTTATTAAAAATATTAAAATATACATACAGTAACTCAAAGAGATAGAGATTCTTTGCATATGACATCTGTAGAAGCGGCGTGATGGATTTAGAGCTGCTCATTCTCATAAAGTGATCTTTATCTCAATGCATAGTTTTAGTCTAATAAAACTGTCTAAATGTTCAGACTTCTGAATGCAGACAAGAAAAAGAAACCTTGAAGGCACAGTGAATCATTATTATAATAAAACTCAATGAAAAGCAGCTAAATATTACCAGGAACACTGCCTTTAATAAAAAATATTTCAAATAACACAGTATTGGTGATATTAATGTCAGTGTTATTACTGACACTGACCTTAACCCTTTATAGTTCACTCGGAGAAATACTCTGAAATTCAACATTCCAATCTGAGTGTGTTATTGGAGGACATAACAAGACTTTATTACTTTTGCGAAATGTTTTAAAAAATGTTATTGTCATGTAGAAAATCAAGGCCAATGAAGTTACTATATTTGGTTCTTTATCTGCAAGTGGCAAAAAAAAAAAATATCCAAGAGGTATATAGAAAAAATACAAGAAAAACAGATGTAAGGTGAAAGGAAAATGTATTTAAGAACAACATTTTTAGAACATTCGACCATCATAAGTGCTGATCCAGACACCTGTCAACATCCACATTATCCCTTTGAACATCAATACTTACATTAGTACCATTACTTCATGGTACCTAACAAAGCAGGTACACTCACTGTTCATGCAGAGGTGGACCTTACAGACCCTGTAGACCACATTGGACCTGAGATTGTTGCCTCACTGTAACTGTTACTGTCACTGTCTTGTAATGTGTGCGGAAATGACCAAAAACAGTCACTTGTCCGACAAAGGGTTAAAACTGCCCGGTGGCAAACAAGGCTTAAATTGGAAAAGTAAAGTAATCTAGAAACAGACACTAACTACAAGGGCAAAAGCAAATCAGTGGAGATTAAACTGATACACCAGATTTTATTTCCACTCATCTGCTAACTCCCCTAGCTGAGGGAGTGTTTATATTTAGATGTGAATATGTGAGTGTTTATGTGTGAGGCAGAACATTTCAATCGTTAGTCCTCCGATTTTGTGATGTCGACTTCAGTGCGGTGCATCTGTTGGGTTTTGGCTGCCGGTACACTGGCCCGGTCTGCTTGATGCTGCTCCAAGGTCCCGGGGCAGCCTGCTGACAATGCCAGTTGGTGGCAGCCCAAGCGGGGTGGGCTGCCCGTTTTACTGTAGTTGAAAAAAAAAAAAAAAAAAAAAAGACTACGGCCAGCTCCAAGAACCATGGTCCCAGAAGTATTTACAAAACGGATACGTCTTTGTTTGTCCACTACAGGTCGGAAAATAACCACACATCAACCACCAGCACACAGACACACACTGTACACCACCATATGTGGGGTGTATGTTTATACCGCCAGCAAAGTCAACACGGAACCATGTACATATGGACAAATATGTGTTCTCTTCAGGAAAATATTTCATTCTGAACAGGTGAGCTGTAATCCAGAGATGGAGATTTGATTTCAAGAGCATCAGCAATTCTCACACCTGCAGCTCAGATCAATTACAAACGTCCACATTTAGAGGACAGCTGACACTGAGAGCAGGCAGAAGGACATAAATTTGAATTAATGTTATCATGTCACCACCCTGCACACCAAAGGAAGAAACAGCAAATAGACCAGTAATATATCTTCTTTTAAGAGTTTACTCATACTGAAAACATGTTCCTGTCATTAATGATGTTTGTCTTATCTAAGCAGCTAAATGTAAAATACTGTTCTTACTTTAATTGAAAAGTCTGCAATTTGAGCAATAGAACACTCAGAAATGTTTTAAAAGCCTGTCATTCCATTCATACAAACATAGCTATTATTAATTATTAATACATGTTTAATTAGTTGAAATTAGTTTTAACCTTTTCTTATTACAATAAATCAAAAATTCA
>JAPQRQ010000008.1:7761257-7775846 GCA_037367365.1 Apogon talboti
CATGCGAGCAGACTGCTGACCCCACAGTCACATGAGCACGCTGCTATGTGTCCTGTGGCGTCACTATATATATATATTTTACATAACCTAGTAGAAAGCCTTATTTATCTCTCCACTTCTCCTCTAAATGTGTAACCACTGTGTAGCAACTTCTGTAAAAGTTGATTACATAAAGAAGGGATTTTCGGATTGTGACTATTATGCTTTGTTTCCCTAAATTGTGTGTGTTCTCATGCATGTATGTGTGCATATGACCGAGTGCACATGCAATCAGTCCTGCTCCTCTGCACTTTGAGCTTCTGTTGTGCATGTATCGGACATATAAGTCAGGTGCGATGTGTGTGTTCTGGTCCGCTAATGAAAATGTGATCCTTACTGACGTGATATTTGGAACGAGGAACTTTCTGGAACAGGACTTTTTAGCGAGACGTGTGTCATCAGCTCGGGACAGGGTGGAGAGGAGATTTATGGAGTGCTGAGACTGACATAGGACTTACTCTAGATGCTCGTGTAGGTTTGGAGATAAAAGCTCATCATAAACACCTATTCACCTACTGCGCGGATAGATACCTGCACATGTATTCAGATTTTTTTTTTTTTTTTTAACAAATGCACACTCTGCATGACCACACACAGAGAAATGTGAATATTTCCAAGCTCTCAGAAAAAACAGCCCCACCGTCCTTCTGTCTACACGTCAGTAACACATTCTAAATTAACAGACAGGAAAAGGGAGGGTTGAAATATATTTGATATTACATTAATTTATAGGCTGCAGATGGACATTTAAACTGTTACCAGTCACACTTAGGGCCCAGATTAAAACAACAATCTATACTGCGCCCAAAGTACACCAGCATCCAGAGCCAAGACCTGCCACAGACCAGGGTGTCAATGTTTTTAGATGATGCAAGAGGGAGTTCTGCATTGCGATGGGTATTCCACTCATACTTAACATGAAGTTAACTTAATTTTAGCCTTTGTCTGTCATCTTCTATTTACTTTGTTTTTAACATAAAACACATAAAGACATTTTATGTACTGCACGAGCAAAGAAACTCTTGAGGGTGTCCTTTAGTGATTTATATACGTCTATGTATTTATATTTTCTTTGATGAAGCATGCATTTTGGAAATGATATGATATTTATTCAAGTTTAAAGACAGCTGGCATCAAACTGGGAAAATGGAGGAGTTTAAGAGACCTAAAATGAAAACTTTTAAAAGCAAGCCAAATTGAACCAAATCTTATTTCAGTTGAAACTTTAGTATCTGGCGGAAAGCCGTCTCACTGCAAGATCGCAAATTAACTAAATCCCTTTAAGACCAAAGACATTTTTATTTTCATCTGTGTTGCCGTGTTCCATTAATCACTGGATTTTATACTCAATAATAACGCCAGCGAGTCAATAACAACATACTGATGTCTGTGTGAAACGCACAAAAAATACTGTACCATACAGTTCTATGAGAAGATACAAGCATAAATGCACATAGAGTGAAACGCCAAGTAAAACAGAGAAACTTCTGGAAGATTAACTGCTGTACTGGTTGACATATCATCAGAAGGGTTGAAGTTTGGGTGGTGGCATGGTCAGAAGGTTATGTTACCACGTTTGAGCCTGAAAAATAGTAGCTGTAGTTGACTTTGGACTAAACTTTCACTTAGTTCTACCTACATTCCTGGGCTTATGTCTCTCATCAGTGTGTAATTGACATTTTGCTGCCTCAGTGGTTCTGTGTGTGATTTTCTCCATAAATCTGTGTAAGAGCCAGTGTGATTTCAGACCCTGCGAGTGGAAAACATTTCGATGGTCATTTTTTCAGTCCTTTCATTTTGGATCCCAATAGTGCAAATATGTGTGATGTATGTGCATATGACGATGAGCAACAGCATGCATGTTCACATTTTATGAACAAACTATATCTACCATGTGTGTTCCTGTTTGGGTCTTTGTTCAGATCCACTAGAATTACCAATTACATGATGCTGGGTCCGTCTATTTTTTTTTTTATTTTAACTGAAACATGATGTAGCATTTAGAGCCAGACTAAACACGTTTTACCTTTGTGTGTACACATACCCACATATGTCTCAGACTAAACAAGAAAGAAGGTCGGAGAGAGTAGATGTGGTTCTTATTCCAAATCTGCAAGTGGCTATTTTATAAATGAGGAAATGTGCAACGCAGTTAGAATAATGAGCACCTGTGGCCAGTGCAGCCGGTTGTGACCATCTGCAGGGCACAGACACTACATGAATTAAAATGTCTAATGTGAATCATGCAAAACACGTGTGCATATGCATGTGTATGTGCATTTGTAGAACTGAGTATGTGTGTGCATATGTACGAGTGAGTGTGTTTGTCCGTGGTCATATGTAGCAGGACTGACTAAATCAAGATGTCAGTGTATGTTTGCACAGACCATAATGATTCTGCCAGGCTGTTCTCCCATGGGGGCAGTACAGTTGCAAAGACACACACACACACTAATGCCCCCCCACCACATTCAACACTCTCTTCCTCTAAGGACATCATTCCCCCTGTTTCTTATTTACTCAGGCCAGTTGCACTGCCATGGCAACCAGCAGTGTTTTGGAGAGTGCTTGTTTAGGGAATGTGTGTCAAGGGACAGATGAGCGAACACATGGGACCGTCTCTGCTTCTGCAGGCACCTGAGAAGGGAGGAAGTCAAAAGAGGGGGATTAAGAGGGAAACTAAAGGGCAGTAAGTCCACAAGTAAAAGACATGGAACATTGTTTCAGCACCTGACTAAAGCTGTACTTAATAGTGAGCAGAGGGATGATTCATCTGTGTTATCAGCTATTTTGATAAAACAACTTCTGTATAGTAAAGATGTCTGACGCCTACATCTGAATTTTCACCGAATTCGGAGAATGCCTGTCCTGCAGCTGTTTCCTTCAGTAGCTGAGAGGCTGAGAAACACATTTTAGGCCTAACTCAGCCTGTTTCTTTTCTATCCTTTAAGCCACCAGGGGATTTGTGATATCATGACACATTCTAGCATGTAGCTTTTCCAAGACTGATGTAGAAACCTCCAGCTATGAGTGCACAATGACTGAAAGTGGACATATGGAGAAGCAGAAATCCAACGCTTAAACTTTTAACTTAAGTTTTTAATGAAGACTGTACAGTTTTAATGAGAGTTGTCAAAATTCTATGGAAAAAACAGCTTTATCATGTCTTTACATCACGCCTGAAGGGGGTTCTCCAACTTAAAGGCACCAAGAAACAACTACGCTCAGTGTTTGTCAAGACTTGAGCTATTACCAGAAGCTTTAATACAAAACTGATCATTGAAATTAAAACTGTATGAACAACAGTAATAACAACAAACATAGTTGACGTCTCAATTTGTCATCTTTATGCTTATATTTATGTATTTTACAGTTAACTTTGAACATCTGTGACCAGAAGAGGGCAGTCATGTGTAATATAAATATAAGATGTGCCAACTGTCACTATTTGTTTAATTAATTAAATTGGACAAACACTGCATATAAAAAGAATGAATAATATGAATATCCTCCCCGTATATGAATATTGGTGATAAAATAATAATAATAATGTAATTCATCTAAGCTTCAAGGCTATACTGTTTTTTTTTTGTTTTTTTTTAAATGGATAGAAATGTACTATATACATAGAGCAAATGAGTGAGGATAATGTTTGTAGATTGAGGCATTTGCATGTGTATCTTACATTAAGTGCGATATCCACTGTGTTCTTTGTCTATCATCTACATTGTAAGTATACACGTCTCTGAATGTTTCATGCAGTGGGTTATCCCCATCCAAGGAACACATATAGGATGATGAGTGAATTTATCCAGAGGTGCAGGTGTTAAAACTTTTATCAGACACTTAGCAGATAAACAGCTGCTCATTCTCTGCAACTGGATTCGGCTATTTATGGGTATCCTTTTCCGCTGTGTTGTGGTATTGATAAATGTGTAGCTGCAGAGATGGAGATGGGGCTCCCACTAGATACAGCAATAGTTTGCATCCTTTAGATAGCTGTATAGTTAGCATGCAAACTGTGCTGATGCTGACTACACCTCAGCTTCAAAGGCAGCGACTGCTTTGTGTGGTTGGAGTGATAAAACTGCCCTTCAATGTAAGAATGTTAATGATGAGGGCTGTGCTGCTTTTGGTGGAAGAATATATATAGAGCCAAGTGAGAGCGTGTGAAAGAGCCTGAGTGGGTGTCTATGGTATTTCACAATAAAGCCCCCCATAAAACAGCACTTGAACATGATACTTAACATAGTAATACATGACAGAATCTTGCGGAGATAGATGAGACTGCTCGGGCCTAATGAAGTATCAGTGAAGACAGGCCAGCGCCGGTGCTCTGGGAGGTTATTGCAGGTTCGTATAGTGTGTGACCACAGAGGCTGATGAATTGGGACCGTGTGAAAGTGAGGCCTGCTAAGCTGTGTGTGCAGCTAATTCACAGGGCCACTCAGGGGAAATTATGAATCAGATTGTTTTCGACACTAGAACTAGAATTTGGGCTCAGAGAAAGAGAGAGAGAGATGTAGTGAAAGAGGGGAATGGAAAAAATCACAGAGGATTTATGATGTCTGAGCCCTCCTGTGAGAGGGCCTTTCCTCTGACAGGCAAGGAAATACTTCTCCAATCTGTCTCCCTGCTGACACCAGTGTGTAAAAGACACATACATGCACCCCCTGACACACACACACACACACACACACACACACACACCCTCCTTAACTACCCCATGCCCCCTCACTTTCCCTGTGTTGGTCTTCATCTGCCCTGTCTTTAAATCTGCTGGTAATGATGCAGCTCATTGAAAGTGGTGAGAGCAGGGGAAAGAGGAAAAAATGAACAGAAAAAGAGGGATTCATCCAGTCCCCGGGGCATTTGGGATTCCCGAGGTGTGGAAAATGTGCACTCGTCTTCTCTTCATCCTCCTCCAGAGAACACAGTTTCCAGGAAGCGTAGGGGTTAAGAACACACTGTTTGGCGCTGACCTCTCACCTCTGATTAGCCTAGCGTAGCCGCAAAGTGTTTCTCTGTGACTCCTCCACTCGGTCCGCCAGCTTCTCTGGCCACTTTCACACAGTAGCAGCAGGCATGGTGTATTTCATCTGCCATGTGACCTCAGCTATTGTGGCAACCGGGGCTGCGAGCTAGAGTTCAGCCGTAGAGCTTGGTTTCATTTATAGTGCAAATATGCACATCCACTTTAGCGCTGATCAGCCAAATGTAGCTGAGACATGCTAACTAACAACAGGCTTCAGTTGCTTTGAGTGAACGTCCGCAGGCTGTGTAACCCCGGCTTATTTACGGCTTTGTGTTGTGTGATTTTAAAACTGTACCGCCGTGATCACAACCACCGGCTTCAGTCTTGTTTTTACCTCTTTTCTCCCACCACTGACCCATTTATGACCCGCATTTTCTCGTCATGCCTGATATTAGAAAAGTTTAATCATTGCTAGGAGACATACAAAGAGGATTAACATTCCTGGGTCTCCTACACTCAGACGATGCCCTTCTCCCTCCCGCTTCTCCGCTGCTTGGTCTCTTTTCCCCCCCTCTCCTTTTTACCACACTTCTTTCCACTTTTCACCAGCTTTCTCCTTTTTCCTATGCATATTACTTTATTCTGTTGCTTCTTTCATAATATTGAAAGTACAGTCAGCGATCATTTTTGCAACTGACCGTAAGTTTTTGGCTACTCCACTTCCTCTCTTCCGACTAATCCACTGTGAAAGACTCAATTGTTATTTATATCCCCATTAATATGCAACAATTATTCTAAATTCGACAATATTCTGACGCTCCATGTAGATATTTTGGATTTTGCCCTATCCTGAAAGCATGTTCTTTGCTTAAGATTTATGCAATATGTCAATATTTATGAAGCTTTAGGAGCATTATTTGGACATTGTATATTGCATGTATATAAATTGAGGTTTTTACATAACCAGTCAACAAGGCCAACTATGCAAGGCAGCTGTATGCATGTGTGGTTTTAAGAGGTTTTTGGATATGTAACCTTGTCAAGAAGTTGAAGAAGGGAGGTTGAATTCACATGGATGAATGTGTTTGTGAAGAGTGGGAAAAAGAAAGAAAAAAAAAACAAGAAAGCAAAGTGGGTGTGTATGTAAAGGGGAATATTCAGCTTTATTAGCAAAATAAACAGCTTAGTAGAAGCACTGTCCAATTTGGAATTAAAGCAAAAGCATAAATGTATTTTTATTATTATTATTATTATTATTATTATTTCTTAAGTACTGGTAATCAGGTAGAATCCAGCCACCAGAGCAGCAAAGACAGCATCATATATTTATGCTGATGTATTTCTGTTCCTCTGTCTTTGTTTGTTTTGCATTGCTGCAGGATATGACCAAATTGTTTGTGTTTGTGCTGGACAGTTAAACTGCAATTACAGCATTTCACCATGGAAGCTTCTTTTTCACCCAGTCTATGTACGGTGTGTGGGCTCGCTGGTGCCATGTCCTCTGTAATACATACAGGATACGTCTGCTGTCTGTGTATACTGTATCAACACAGCATCTGTATGCTGTCATCTACTGTACACAGTGCTCTCTGTATATACAGTAATAGCGGGGCTGCATTTCACTTAGTAATGAGTTTGAAGAGAGATTAGTGTGTGTGTGCAGACCGCTGTCTCCAATCAGCTCCCAGTCTCATCTATCTATAAGTAATCGTATGTGCATATCTCTGCCACCCACTACTACTTACAGAGATGTTACTTTCTTCAGAAAACTACATGCTGCATAGGTTTGTGTTTTTTTTTTTTATGACATCAGATAAAATCAAAACAGTTCAGCTTCAGCCAACTCTTATCAGGTGTAACTGAGTAAAAGGATGATCACTACATTTCTGGGTGTAGCACCAACTCCCTCCAACTATTTGGGAAAGGAATGAGTGGATAAATAGTGTACTTATCAAGATATGAAATGTTTTGCATATTATTCACATCAGCACCAAGTGCACTTTTGACCCGCGGATGAAAAGAAGGATCAGATATTAGTCGAAAGCTTATTTCATGTTTCAACAATTTCAAATAAATGTACAAGAAAACTGTGTTGAAAGGGATGAATATCGCAACCGATCCTCCTAATGAAAGCTCGCAGTGAAGAATTCTGAGTGTGTTTAAGCATTCCGCGTGTATGTTTTCCATGTCAGACCATGTGTGGGCTAAAAGCAGGCCACTTTCTGCTGCAGCCATACAGCAGGGTAGAGTTTCCAGAGTTTGTTTGATGTATGATGCTATCTACTGGATGTATAGCACCACCTCAGCGCTGTCTCCGGATTGATGAGTCGTCTGCCTGAGGCTACACAGTAGAAGCTTGGCTGTTCTTTGAAGTATTTCGTTGGTGACGTCAGCCATCACCGGTCTCAGCCTTGTTTCAGCTTTCATAACATTATGCTTCGAGAGGTTAAGTATTTTCTGGCTTGCAGATACACTGAGCTAATTTGGACTCTGAAAATATTTTTACTGCATTACATGAGCAGCTCTTTCACAACCAAGTACTATACAGGTAGCCAAAACAATAAATAAATAAATGAAACAAATTACACTTTATTACCTCTGCTGAGCCATTGGAATAGTCTGAACGCACTTTATTTTGAGGATCTACTACCCTGCTGGAAGGATATGACAGCGTTCTTCCATATGATATCACAGTTTAATTGCCATAAATAGTTGGTGGAATAGGCTCCTTCAGGCACAAATCCAGAATGTCCCTTTTAATAAGTGGTAATATGTGACTGACATGGTCATGGCATATGGTTCACATCATTTCAACGCTCATCAAAACGTTTTAGTGACCACCAGGGACCTGGGGATACGGCCAATGTCATCCTGTAGGCAACCACTCCCGTCGCCTCGTAGGATAGCAATCACTCTCACTGATGTTGAATTTGCAGTATTTCACAGAACCTGAGGCATATGCAAGACAAGTCCCAAACTGGATAAGATCAGATCTGTAAGGCTAAATTAGAAAAAGTTGGGACACATAAAATCAGAAAGCCAAGAAGAAGACAAGATATTTCATGTTTTGTCTGGATGGCTTTATTTCAATCAGGAGAGACGTCAAGTGGAATGAAAAGGAAATTAAATATTTTGCAGTATTGAATTAGCAATAGACTCAAGTAACAGACTTTGGCATTTAGACCCAGGCAGGAAGATCACCGTATGAAGTGATCATATGATACAAGATTGAAATATCCCTGGAGATGGTACACTGATAGTGGTGGAGATGAAGATGGATGGAAGTGAGGATGCTTTCAATGAGACAACAGAACTGAGGTGGACATGATACTGTAGTGAATCACAGCAGAGGGAGGGAACATCTAAAAACACATGATTGTCTGATAGGGAGTGTTGCAGTCTGTGATTGGATGGAAATTAGATGACTGGGATTAGAGACAGAAGGTAACTGAAACTTAAAGCAAATTTCACGAAGCTTCATTTGTAAATCATTTTTGGCATTACATGGACTTAGCTTTAATTTTACGAATCTTTGTCAAATACTATAATACATAGTTACATCCACAAATACCAGATGAAACTACTGTGCAAAACAGGAGTCATATGTTAACGCTGTGCATAAGTTCCTTCTACCTCTCTGAACTCTAAAGCATTTGTGATAGACAGTCACATAGTAGGGGAACTGGCAATCCTCTGTTCATCTTTGCTCTCAATGGACTAGGTCTGTCCCGGATGTTTGATTTACCTCGAATTATGATGATCCAAAAAGTTTTTACCTTATTATAAGTCCTAAATTTCCCCTCTCAACTTTTTTTTTGGAATCGGTTGCGGGCTTGAATGACGACAATGGATGTGTATTTATAATAAATTTAAGCTGACCAGTCAAAACATTAAATGGACATTGATAATGGACATCGCCCCAGGGCTGATAACACTTTTTATCAACACCTAGTATCAGCAGAACTCGGCTTCAATGATGGCTGATATTATACTACAAATAATAACTCAAAAACTAAACATCACTTTATTTGTGTGCAGTTTAATGCTGCACTTCCAGGTTTAGTGATCTATTTGTTTCTGTATTTTTTATTGAGCTATTTATTACCATTATATGAGTTCCAGTTCCAGTCTATAAATGCATTATTGGGTTGCAGGATGTGATGAACTAGCGACACGTCCATGGTGTATGATCCCCTCTCAAGGACTAAGCAGTTTGGAAAATGAATGAATGAATGATTTGATCAGGCACAACTTTAATTTCACCCATCATCTTTATTCTCTGTGCGTTGGTCAAGCAAGTGTTAAATGTTGAAATAGCTGTGTCAGTAGTGTTATCTCCTGGGTGCTATGGTCCACCCTGCCACAATCTGACCCCTCTCTCTGTCTCAGCGTTGCTGGAGCTTTCATCAGTCACAGTGCTGTTCTTCTCAGCCTATCATCAGCTGTCATTAATGCTCTGAGAGGCCCCTGCTCTTACTCACACACACATGCACACACACACACGGACACACACAGGTAACACAGCACAGGCTATTCTTCAAGGTTAGGCGGTAATCCTCTGGCACATGGGCTCTTTGGATAATAGTTCACACAGAAATTACATCCAAGGTGAGATATTGCATCCTTTAACTAGACATTTACTATAAAACAAACTGTTCCTTATTGATACTTTTGTCTCCCGACTGCTATTGGAAAGAAAACTTTACCCAGAAACCTCAGCACACACCCTTATTGATTGTTATTTGTCACTGACCATGACCGGTCATACCACGCATACACACTGAGCTGCTTTTCCTGATACCGTATCTTCTCCAAAGACATTGCTGCCTGACAGGAGGCCAATAAAACCATCATTTTCCGCAGCAATGGGATAAATAATTGCAACCATTCTGTCTCTGTCTGCCTGAACACACATATCCATCTTCCCAGTTGGTTTTTATGTTAAAGACGTGGCCCAGTTTTTCGCCCTTAAGATCTGGAACAGGGCTTTATGGTTACTGCTTTTTCATGGTATATGCTTATCCCTTACACACTGGCTGCACATATTAGCCCATTTCAAATACTCTTATGTAAGTATTTTTAATCCCTGGAAAAAAATTTTTAGCTTGGAAGCTCTCTTTAAACATTTGGTTTGGCTAATAAAACATGAGCAGTTTACATGTGCTGCCCACTGATTAAATACATCAGACATTTACATGGCATGTTATAGAGGGCTTGTTTTATGGGGACACGCTGCTGTTTATGCCATGCTACACTTCATTTTATATGGCAGAAAGCAAAGCAGTGAAGAAAACAGACAAAAAAGAAATTCATACGAGAGCTTCCCTGCTTTCTGCTAGTTTGTTATTCAGTTAGCGCCGGCCTCTTGAGGAGACACCATCTCGATTTGATCTAACTGACTCTCAGAGCCTGAGTTGTTATTGAGAAAATGTGTTGGTGTTTGCTTTGGCGTGGGGTAACCTGTAAAACTCTATTATTAGCCCTTGAAAAATTAAACCAGGTAGCCACTAAGCTGCTGGCTGTGAACTGAGTAACTGTGTCATGTTAGCGCCTGGTAAACATAGATAAACACACATATACACATTCACACATCAATGACAAACCTATGTGTTTCAAGTGTAACCATGAGGTTAATTGCAGGCGTGTACAAGTTCATGTATGTGTATGCATTCTGTTTATATCTGTCTATGATGAGCTGCTGGAGTACAGTTTGAGCGTTGTATGATGAGTTTGGCATAGGAAGCCGATGATTTGTTGACTTGTCCCTCTACATCAACAGAGCTGCCAGCAGTAGGTCTACAATCACTGCTGGTAGAGAGAAAGAGAGAGAGAGAGAGAGAAGGTGAGGGATGTGAAGCCTGGAGAGACCACAAAGCTGTTCCACCTCCAAGCAGATTATGTTCCTCATGTGTGGCTGGTCAGATAATGAAAATGTCCATCACAACCCCAAAGTGGACAGGGAAACCTTCAAATAGCTTGTTTTGTTGTTCTATGTTTCCAATAGTCAAAGATATGAGATTTGCAATGATATTTAAATATAAGAAAACTGCCAATTTTACATTTTAATAAGCGTAAAATCATTCTCCACTCAAAAAGCTTAGAGTATTTTGCAGTATTTGTTGCTGTAATGTTTATGCGCAATATATGTGTAGAATGATTTCTTATGTTTGTCAGGAAAAGGAAAAAGGATTCGTCTGAATTTAAGCACCGCGTAACAACAAAGTCTGTCTTATCTGAAACTGAAACTACTCTGCAGCCTTTGCAAGTGTGATGTAGAAATGTGAAGACATCAAGATTAAAAGTGGACTTCTAGGAAAGCTGGAAACATTCAGAGCCCTCCAGAGACAATTGAAATGAATATTATTTGCAGATTTAGAGATTCCGTTCCATAGCTTTTATTTATTTGTTTATTTTTGGCATTTCATAAATAAAATGAAAAATATAGAGAGGCAGACAATGCTTGGTTGAACTACTCAAATTTCTAAAGTTTAATAAATGTACTTAATTTTTTGGCCAGGCTGTGTACAGAATTGCTGGGATTACCAATTATCATAGTGAGCTAAATCAATCTAGTTAGTTGACCATAATAACATACACAGGAGAAACAAATGCAGAAATCTAATAAATGAGAAATATGTTACCGGATATGTTAACAGTATATTATAAGCGCATCACTAATTGGATAAACAAAAATATAAGTAAAGAACATATACGTGAAACAACCTAGGTAAAATTTATATATGTACACATTTTAAAAATGTAATCTATATGGATGAAAGAGGTGTAAACATATGGAATTGTTCCAATTTCTATCAGGTTTCATTTAGTTTTATACATATCTGCTTTCTCTTCACATAATATGGGAATTCACTATGTGTACATTTATTATGCTGTATTTCTCTATGGGAAGACACATGAGAGAAGTTTCCCATGGGCGTGAGACTTTAAAGAATGGAGTCACAGCATCAGAATATTTGTGTGGTGAGTGTGTTAACATACATCAAAACCTGACGCCATGCCTTCCAGGCAATGGGCTGGTTCCCTGGGTAGTGCCAATGACACATTCATCAGCAACAGCTCATCCGAGGCTCGGGCTGGTGAGTAAATAGAGAATAACCGGTCAGTGCCTGCTGGTCAGAGTGATGAGTTTACAGTGGATGGATGTGGCTAGTTGATGAAAATGTATAAGGAGGAGGGTGCTGTTCCCGGAAAGTAGATGAAGGGACAAAGCGGTTCAACAGGAGAGCGGGTGGTGATGGGGTGCAGATTCACACTGTCCTCTTTATGCGCAGGGAACATTCACTGTCCGGGAATGTCGCCTTTGTGTCTGCCAGCCATCATGTTTAACCAAGTGCTTCTGCTTAAAAACATACTATTCTGTTGTACTGACACCTTTCTGCTCTATAACTATAAACCATTCATGTCTGGGATTATGAGGTATTGTTGTGTGTGTTCGTCCGTCTGTGTGTGCTGTCGGTCAGTGATGACTTTCTTTATAAGCTGGTGTTGACAGGCAGAGGCAGGAGCTGTGGAGAGTGTGATGAAGGAGCCAGGGAGCTCTTTCAGATATCTGAAGGTCAGAAGTACCAAGGGTTTCATCGTCACTCACTTACATCCACTGCACTGACCAGAATATGACTCGTCACAGCAGTGTAACCATGACATAAACACTGTGCAGGCAAACAGAAATGGAAAATATTGATGGTTAATATATTCAAGAATGTTCAACTCTTCCATACAACAATGATATGAATGTTGCACAAACATTTTATATTAGTGTGTGAGCAGTTTTTTTAGTACGATGGCCTCATTTGAACATGTTCCATTAGATTCAGCTAATGTATGGAACAAAAAAACCCAAATAAATATGATGAATGCCACAAAGTTAAAGTCAAAATTATTTCGAAGTAATGAAAAGTTCAATCATGAGTGAAAAACTGTACTGTAAAATAATTACAATTGCAAGTAACAGGTCTAGACCTTTTGTAAATTTAGTTTGTGCCTGAAAGAAAAGTTGCAATATGAAAAGACGCTTGATAGTATGAACAATTGTTGCACGGGATGGGATATTTTCACACTGATTTCCTATATTTAATTCACTGATCATGTCGATGTTAATAAAAGATCAGATTAAAGCTGAGAGTTATTGTATGAGAAACAGCAAAAACTGAAGAAAAAGTAAAGATATCAACAACTGAATGTGAAAACAAGAATTTCCATCCACTGTCATTGATAAAACTTCATGGGTTTTACTGATGAATCAATGTTGTAGACGACGGTGTTTCCACGGTAACTATGGAGCCTCTGAACGTCCAAATGGGTCCTATCTGATGATCATGAAAAGACAACGGTGTATTGATAAGATTATTGGATCAGACGTTATCAAACATTTTAGATCAGTAGATGATTTTGGTTTGTTTAGTCTGTTTGGGCCTTTATTAGTTAAATTATTAAAGGTTGTTAAGTTGCTTAAGTTACCAAAAACTAGTTAGCTCTGTTTCAAATAATTATATATGGTTAGAAAATGATGATTTCAGAAATCTATAAGTAGATAATTTAATACCAAAATAATGTAAAATAAATAAATAAATAAATACATTTTGGTAAAAGCAAACTCTGAAGGATTTTGCCTACTGTAACCCTGAAGACAAAACAAAAACATTAATTGCAATTATTTATTATAATGTTAAAATGTTATAACATTTGTCAATACTGTAGCCCAAGCCCATTAAATGTAAGCTGCACATGGCATCAAGGACGTTTTTAATAATATGGAAAGATTACTTTATGCCTCAGACAACACTGCATTACTGTATCTCCTGCAATAGTACTACATAAATTGTATACATAAATTCTGAAGTGCCAATTAGTGCAGAATAAACCAACTTCTTGGAGTGAAGACCTGTTCTTGGAAACTTCTTTAAAGGTCCAATGTCCACAATGCAATAGAAATGGAAGTCTGTGAGCGTCTGTTGGTTGGAATGCTGATGCACTGTTCTTAATCTGGATCAGTAAATTTTTACTTGACTTTTCAGTTCAAAATGTTGCACAAGAGAACCTCTTAACCTTAACAAAGCACTCTAAAAAGTGAACAGGCATTACATATACATTATGCAACTGGGGGGGATTATGAAGTCGCCCTTAATAATGTTGATCCCATGATCCTTTGTCACATTGTGGTTCGTTTTAAAGTCTGTCACTTCTTAAAAAATCAACATGTGCTGAAATGGTCAGTTCAATGTGGTTTTCCTTTCTCTGTGTAGGAAGTAGTTTTAGTCCCATGAGACTCCTTTTAGTGTTCTGTCATATTTATAGTCTGTAACATGATGAATAAACCTGCACCTGTTCTGAAAAACCCTGAAGCCAGAGCACATGGAATGCAGATAAAAGAGTCTGTTTGTATCCAGCGTGATCTACAACATGTTTGGCATAGTGTAATTAAAAAGAAGTCCTGCTAGTGTGACACCTATTCCCTCTGTGTCTGTGATTTCACTTCACTTGTGGAGGAGGAGGAGGAGGAGGAGGAGGAGGAGGAGGAGGAGGAGGAGGAGTAGGAGGAGGAGGAGGAGGAGTAG
>JAPQRQ010000008.1:7782488-7798573 GCA_037367365.1 Apogon talboti
AATCCATCCATCCTTCCATCCATCCATCCATCCATCCATCCATCCATCCATCCATCCAACCACCCACCCACCCATCCATCCATCCATCCATCCATGAATATTCAACTAATATCCCTCTTTACATGCAGCCATAAAAGTCTGCTTTTTCAGCATTGTGCATATGTATTTGAGTATGCGTGTTTTTCCATTGGACCAGAAATGTGGATTTTTCTTGGGAGCATCCATCAGGGAGAATCTTTGTCTTTACTCCAGCTGACTGTAAACAAGGACCATGTGTTGAAACCTGTAGAAAAAACACACAAATTAGATTCATTTTC
Source organism: Apogon talboti (assembly GCA_037367365.1). Taxonomy (NCBI): domain Eukaryota; kingdom Metazoa; phylum Chordata; class Actinopteri; order Kurtiformes; family Apogonidae; genus Apogon; species Apogon talboti. Next base: position 7,782,806 of record JAPQRQ010000008.1, read on the forward strand.
TGAATGTGATGTACATGTGTCCAGAGATTCTTCACAAAACCGGAATAACATTTGGAAAAACATCTCATTCAGAATATACAAGGAGAATATGCTGTCTACACAACATTTGTCAAATTGTGAATGCAATGATATTCAGAATAATAGTGGAATAATAATTAAAGGTTAGGTTTAGGTTAATAGAGAAATCTGTTCTCTGCATTTTACTTATACTGCTATAATTCATACAACATCTAGCATTAGCAAATTAGTATAACGCACACAGTGGCAAATTAGCACAAAGCATATTAGCAGCAGTGAGCCATGGTCAAGGGCACTGACAGATAAATTATCTGTACCTGTTTTTAATTGTGATACATGTAAACGGGTTCACTGGCTCTTTATCAATATTAGTATTAGCTTATTATCAAATAACTTTATACATATATTTCTTACATTTCTATCTGCCTAAGCTGAGCTGTGCGTTGGCATTAAGTGCATATTAAGATGTTAATCACTGCTGTACTCGCAGTAGCAGTCAGTACTTGACATATTCCCTTTTGAATTGTTATAAAGACTACTGTTACAATACGTTTCAGCTTTTTGACTGTTAATAAGCAAATAAATCAGAGGATAAATTCTCCTCAAGGTGACTCCTCTACAAGCCTAAAACTCACAATGTGGAACAATGTGGTTTTGTTGTTTGCATTTTTCTGTCATTCTAAGAACAAAGCTTTGACCAGACATTGTTTGACATCGCCGGCCTATGTGACATCTTTATTTGCTGCCCAGATGCTCTTAACACCTGATTTTCATTCCTCATCCGTCTTCTTGGATGTCTCCGCGGTTGGACAGTTGATGTTTTGGATGTCCCAGGGGTACTCACTCGACCCAGACCACACAACCCTCGCATAAAACAACACAAACTCTTCTGTTGAAACATTTTCCATTGAAACATGCTTTCTCCTCTTGCCCAAGTGCTCTGCTATGCCAAACATGTGCTGTTCTTTTGAAATGTTGGATCATTAATGTCCATAAACACTTCAAACGCTGAAGAGCGATTGCTCTATAGCTGGCTTGTTGGAGCTACATTTGGTGGGGTTATTGTTTTAGGCAGCAGGGGAAAGTACAGACCGTTTTTTGGGGCGAGCAATCTGCTCCTGGAAACGAATCAGATAATTAAGCCTCTGCAGTCTGTACTTACACCAGTGACAAAGCAGGGAACATTTAAGGATTTTGGTAAAAGCAGATTTATGTGACTTTTTTTGCCGTACACATTACTGTAAAAATTCTTACTTGAGATTAAGTTTTCCATTTGATATATTGTGAAATTGCATGCATAAGTAGCCACCTAAAACACATTTTGGAGACATTATACATCATCACTGGAGATTTGAAGCTCTGTGATGCTGAATCTAATTTTCGTCAAACAAAAAGAGGCAAAGAGGTGGTATTATTTCAGCCAGAGTGTTGAAAAATATACTGTCTAATGAGACAGTGAGACAGTATTATTTTATGGGACTGACGTTACTCATAAACAGATTGCAAATTAATGAAATTGTTATGTTACATATGCAGCATTTGTGTAGTTACAGCAGCAGTGCCATGTATCCAGTCCTCTCAGTGGTTCATGTCATAACATCCTGACTTTTACAATCAGCAAAGAGACATGATGACAATAAGAGAATTTAGGAGGCGGGAAGAGATGAAAATGATGGGAAGAGTAAGGTATATTGACCTGTGGTTGACCAGTAAGCTAGCTGAGCACTGCCACACTGTGCCGGAAAAGTAAAATCTGTTATATCAAGATTGCATCAAGCAAAAGAGACTTAAAGAATTTGATTGTGAAGTTGCCAACCTCAACATCAGATGTACTGTACATTGTAGACTGCTTAGAAAGCGAGCTCTCTTCTGTCTATTTTCCTTCCTCTTTGAGCTTAACCCAGGGTTTTGACACAAACATTCTGGTAATTCTTGGAATACATCACACTACAAAAGCCTCCTAAAACATTGGCAAATTTTGCCAACTGGACGGGAGCATGGAGCGGATGCTGTTGTTTGGTTTTCCCCATGAACACACACATTCACTCTTTTGTTCCTGACTGTGTTGCATATGTTTTCACCAACAGATTGACTTAAATTATGTTAGTAAAACTTGACTAAAACCAAGGTTATGTGTATTTTGTGAGTGAGCTCAAACAAGAACATACAGTATTCTTACAATATTATACAATATAAAGGGTTATATGTGGAATTGATATTCCAAATTATTAACAGCAGGGGGAAGTCATGCCCCAGACAACACCTTCAGCTACCGAAACTACCAATGGATTAATCTCCACAGACTGTATCACTTACTGAATAAAGTATTGTTTAACGCTGCACACATTTGTACTATATTATTATTATATTACCTTCTCTCCTTCAAATAAAAAACTCAGACGCTTATTTTAACAGTCAGTCAAAATAACAGTGTCTTGTAATCTTTATGTGCTACATCAGCTGATAGTTTACATTATATCTCTGTTAGCTTAGCACTGTTTTCAGACAGAAAACAGACAGTGAAACCACAAGTGACCACCATTTCCTGTACGGTTTGTGTTGTCAATAGGTGTACTAAAAATCTGTTTGGAACCATCCATATAAGATCGGCCAAATTAGCAAAGATATAACATAATACGGTTAGGTTCAATTCATAACTCTTCAATCCAATATGTAGTTATCTCTGTTATGACATCAAAACTCATTCTGAACACTATAATGACACTTTTAGATTATATTTAAATATTTTAAAGTAGAAATACTACATATAGCTCCTTTAATGCTATAGTGGACTCATTAGTGTGAACATCAGATTTACAAAAACACTCCAAAATTAGAGTAATTGAAGGCATCCATGAGAACTGCACATTAGAACAATTAATGCACCAGTAACTCCATATAAAGCTTCATACCACCAAGTCATTCCATCTAAAACCAAACAAAAGTGAAGCAGTGGCAGGTGATTTTCTAACATATGAAATGAGCAGAAAATGTAAATATACAGTCTTAGTGACATGTCATTAGAGTGCTGCTGTGACAAGACAGAAATAAAGAGGAAATGGTCTAAAAAGAAAAAACACATTTATGAAACAAAGCACTTCCTGACTGATATGAAGGAGTCTATGCCTGCATGTGGTGTTAAAAGTGGGTTATGGATAATGGTTGTCTTTTAACGCTGTGACTCAGCTGTAGGCGAAGCTTCTGGCGCATATAAGCTGTGGTAGGATCTATCTACACCACAAAATCTACAAAACCTCTGTAAATTCCCAAACATTATTGATAATAATGCTATACATATTTAAAATATTTTTGTATCAACAATCTCTTTGGCACGCTAGTATGATGATATTATAGTCCAGAAAATATTAATGCGGTTTGGTTTTTGATTATTCATATATTGTATTACACTCTAAATTCTGAATTCCTAAATAAAGGTGTTTTTTTTTTTTGGCAGTCTTTAAACCACTCATATGACCAGTCTGAACCATTCATAATTTTGTTTGTAGCTAAGAAGAAAAAAAACCTCCAAGAAGGAGAAAATTGTTGAATGCTACAAATTCTCTTAACCCTCTAAAACCATTTGTATCATATTTGCTACACCAGGTTCTGAGACCTCTCTCTAATCAACAAGATCAATACTTTCCTTAAAAACCTCTTGTATGTGATCTGATGCATGTTTTCTGCCCCCTAGTGGATTATCATTATCAGTGGAAGGGCTTTTTTTGCATTTTGCAATATGGCTGCTATCGTTAAATTGCCCACACATTTTTTGCAGTTAAGTCTATGGTAATTTTCAAAAAGTTACGTTAACCTTTTATAGGGCACTTATTAAAATATTCTGAAACTCAAATTTTCAACTTTTGTATGTTATTGGACATTGTCATCTCCTTCCTTTTGCCTTGAAATGTCTGAGCAGCACTTGCTAAAAAGTTAAGACGTAATAAAACAACTGTTATAAGGTCATAAACTGACAAAAATCATTCATATTTACTATTTACAGCTTCAAAATGCCTATAAAATCTCTCCGAATCACTGTATAGTGTTATAAAAACCAACATGCTTCTGGACCTCACTAAGGCACAGGATTGGCCCACATATCTAATGTTTGTGGAAACGACCAAAAATAGTCACTTGCCTGATAAAGTGTTAGGAAGACCATTTATATTGTTATTAATTTTTAAAAAAATATATAAAATAAGTACCCCATGTACTGAAACAATGCATAGTTACTTGATCATTATCTACTGAACAGTTAAATTGTGTTAAAAACGTGTGCATCAAATTTGTACTGCAGGTATAAGGCACTTATTAAAAACGCAATCAAATGTGATACAAAAATACATCATAAACAAAATTATATGGCCAAATGTGTTGCTTGGATTTTGTTAAAAGGTCTAATAAACATATCAATTCCAAAAAATGTGAATTTTGTGGCTAGTTTTTGATGGGTCAGGTTTTACAGGGTTAAATGTCTCATACGTGGTGTTTCCGAACAAGTCTGAGGCTCGCTGAGTTTGGTAGAAAGAAGGTAAAAGAAACAAGGACGTTCAATGGGAGTGGCCTATTTCCACCTGACAGAAGCAGAATGCCTCCCAAACACACCATCGCCGGAGCTGATTATCCTGACCAGCATGAAAACAGGCTGGCAAGTAAAGGATGGGAGATTATGTCAATTAGTGTTTGCAGTGCCACCTGATCAGACCCCCCCGTCCGTCTCTGAGGGTCTGACAGGGTCAAAGTTCACGACCTGGCTGCCAAAACACGGGACCTCCACCACAGAGGAGGGCTTTGACTGTGAGTGCAGTTTCATCAGCCTCTATGCCCACACACACACACACACACACACACACACACACCACCTCGCTCTCACCTCCCTCTCACCTTCCGCTCGTTCCTCTTTAACCTTGACCTTTGCAGTTGCATGTGCGACAAAATGTGAGAGGGGGAGGTCAAGATGTCTCTAGGGAAACAGATTTATTTATTGGCTGATGCTTGTCTTTCCAAACGGGCATAAATCCTCTACTCCGGCCAAGTTTTGGTGCATGCATATGTGTTTGTCTCAATATTTGTTTTGTATCTGTCTTCGCATCCTGGCACATGTCTGTATAAATACATTTGGATGTGTGCTTGGCTGTACCTGATGATGCTTGGGTGTCGCTGCTTGGGTGTGTGTGTGTATGTGTGTGTGTGTGTGTGTGTGTGTGTGTGTGTGTGTGCGCTTTCCGTGTGGCTGTAAATCTCCAGCCTGACATGTTGCTTCAGTGGGGAAACAGCAGGTTTGGGACACACTGATGGCCTTTACAGATGGCTTCAGGACCCTGCCCACGGGAGGCCTTCTACTCCACCTATTAATTTATTCATTTTCCACTGCGGAGGAGACACTGAGGCCAATGTGATTGTTTCCGAGAGCCAAAGTCCCATGAGAGCAGCTTGGGTGTTTTCTTATCCCGTTCTTTCCCCGCCCCCCCCTCATTCTTTCCCATTTGCCCATTCTCACTCAGCCATTCCTCTCCTGTCCCCTCGCCTTCCTTTACCCAGACTGGTAGTGTTGTAACATGTAAATCTGTACGAATCTATCAACTTATGTGTGTCATTCAGAGAGTTGATGACTGTCATATCCGGAAATACATATATGTATGAGTGCCGCTCTTATTGTGATAGTACCTGAGACTTCTTCCTGTGTTAGAGTACGATAAGCCGCTGTTAAGTGTACTGTACTGGGAGTTCACATTAAAACGGAGTGAAACAGCAGCAAGCCTCCTTTCGTATACTTCGCAATGACTAGAGCTGACTGACAGGCTTTAGATGCTACTGTCCCACTGTCACTGTGATGTTGTGTTAGAATGGAATAGAGTGGTCAAAAGCAGGGATGTCTAACTCATTTTAGTTCAGGGGCATTTCATTTTTGCATTTCACAAATTCATCCAACGGGCTGGATTGGACCATTTTGGCCTGCTGGCCTAACATTTGACACCCCTGATTTAGAGCCTGTCCCTCTGCACCACTCTCCTAAATCAGGTAAATATATATATTTAAAAAGGTCAACCGTTGCACAAACTGAAACTGATCTGACTGCTCATTAAATCTTAGAAGTGGTTAAATAGGCTGCATGGTTTGACTAGGGATGGAGATCAAGAACTGAGAGGTACAGTATGTCTCATACGGTTCATATGTCTCTGTTTCCTTTTTTTTGACTGTCTTTTCTCTGTGAGTGCATCTGTCTGTTGTCTGTTGTCCCTGGTCCTGGTGTTGTGGGCTGGTGAGGTCGTTTTGTTTCTGTATTGTTGTCCTATGAAAAATCAAAAATGAAATATATATATATATATATAAAAAGAACTGAGAGGTAGTTTTTAATGGGTTCAGTCCATCAGAATCAGTTCAGTAACAATGCTTTTTTTATGTAGTTGTACTTTGCAAAACAATGACATCAAACTCATGTGTCTGTAAACTAGAAGCCTTTCTCTCTTCAGTTTTTCTACACTGTGTTCAGACTAGGTAATGAAACATCTGTGTTGAGGGTGAAAACCTGTGTAGGCCAAGGCTGTTTTTTCCACGTAGAAAACTGATCTGGAATCAATAAGGAATCCATAATCAACTAAATGTCATGTTGCCACAGCAAACAACTGACTCTCTTGATTAATATGTAATTATATTCTGCATTTATTACATGTGTTGTAGACGCTGAAACATAATACAATTAAACAATCCATCTTTGGAATTCATATTAAGTACAAGTGATGAAATTATATTGATAATCCTTTAAATATCACTTATATCTTTACAAATCTTGTTCAGCCCCGACGTAAAACATGTGTAACTGTTCACATATACAGGATGTCGTCTCCACTTCTATGTCACTGCCTGTGTAAGCTGCTACTGAGATGCCACTTGGACCAATATTAGACATATGACAGGAATAAGACCCCGCTTCACTGATTTTAACACAAACAGAAGGCGACACATGCTGTTCATATAATCTATCTTATCTCTGATCACTATAATTACGGTGTCACATGTGGTGGTGAGTCTTGGTTAAATTAAGCATTAAAGATTTTACCAAGTTGCACTGAGATTTTGTTCAGTTTTCATCACGTATAGACACACTTCTAAACACAGACAGCACATTACCTTGTCTAGACAATTTATTGCATCAGAATAATTGCAGCGCAATCTTGTAAAATGATTCAAAAACTGTCATGTGGCAAACTCTTTCTCCCCTTCCCACCTACACACACACACACACACACACACACACACACACACACCTATTGCCTCTCATCTTACAAGATATTAGAAACCACATGAGCATGACTATGATGAAGCCACAGCAGATTCTCCTGTTTTTGTTTTTTTTTGTTCAAAATGGAGTATTTTTATATTCCACACGCATTGTCCATGTTGCCGTGGTTTGGAAATAACATTACTGGAACAATCCCACTGTCATACATATTCATCCAAATGACTCAGCGAGATCAAACTGGCTGTAAGCTCGAGCAAATATGCATGTAAATGAGAGAATGTTGCGGACAGTAGAGACTGTGTGCAGCACATGTGAAAAGTTTTCTCAGGAGAAGATGATTCCCTGACTCGCTGTAGGCCCCTTTGAAGGGGAGTTTGCTCTGCACACTTTATGTTCATCAACAAACACACTGAGAAACGTGCACTTTGTTTTGTAATGCGACATCTTTAATGCATTTTACTGAGGAAGGAAGGCAGGCAGAGGCTGGGAGCCAGTGCGGTCCTCCTGTCTGTGCGCTGCCGTTTCCACCCTCTCTCACTTTCTTTCTCTCAAAATGAATGCACGACTCTCTCTCTGTCCTCCCTTCCTGCAGACAGGTGGTCTAGTGGTTCAGACCAGAAGGATGTTGGCTTACTGTGTAATGCTGTTTTAATGGTACCTTGTGTGGTGGGCAGAGAGGCATGTTGCAACTAATAGAAATTCTTTTGAGTCTCCGGGACGTTATATAATGGCCTCTTTCTGTTGGGGCAGACCAGTCAAATCTGATTAACGTGTGGTTATTCGCATGTGAGCATGCATGTGCATGCATGTGTGTGTTTAATTCTGCTTGAAAGTCAAATATATAAATATGTTAAGTTATTCCAACATTTCTTAAATAAAGGAAGACTAACTTGAAAGCTTAACACAGTGATTTAATTTCAGTTCTTTATTGCATTTTTTGTATTTGTTATAAAATAAATGTAGCCGGTGCACAGTTGTCCAAAGATAAGGGCTTGCAGAAGTAAATGTCAAGCTTTTACATCAGCTTCGCAGAATCTCCACACTAAGCTTAAACAAGTCTGCCTCAGAAAGCTGGTTCAAGGAGATATTACTTCACCACACTGCAAATTAACTCCCATAATATTTTACATTGTGTGTGAACATTCCCTCGCGTGCACGTAGATGTGTATGTGCAGGTGACAGCCAGACGGACGAGCGCTCGACTGTGAAAAAAGGTGCCACTTATCAACTCAGCGCAATAAAAACGGACAATGAGGCTATTCTTCTCTTGTCGATGTACGTTTCTGTCTGAGGAGTAGGATATATTTATTGGAGCAAGTGTGAGTCTGTGAAAAAGAGCGAGTGAGAGAGATGGCAAAAGGGTCAGGGAGGGTGTTTGTTTGATGTAATTGTTGAAATTAAAGTCTCCTTGGAGGAAAGTGAGCCAATGTGAGTCTACAGTCATAGTTTCCCAACATGGCAGTCTGTCCCTGTGTGTATGTGTGTTCTTTGTGTGTCACTGGTCCCTCATCGGGCCCTTATTAACTACACTAAGTGACCTTTGAGAAGGTGCTGATGAGTGGATGTGGGACCCCGCCAGTTCTCTCCTCCTCCTCTTTCAGCTACTTTCATTTTTGTCTTTCTTCACTTTGGGCTTGCTGCTTAACTACCTCTTGCTTTGCTGCTGATCCGTTCCTTCCAAACGACATGGACTCCACATTTCTCTCCTGACAGTTTATTCAGAAGAAGGGTTCAGCACTTTCAAAGCATATATATGGATTTTTCTCGGTGCATATCTGCCTTTTGATCGCACACATCGCCGAAAATTTGTAGGTTCTGATGTCTCCTCTAAAGGCACTCAAGTCCTACATGATTTGACCAATTATCCCTCTTCCCTGGCTTTTTAATGTCATTCCACAGGCGGTGCATGCACTATCTCCAAAATCAGCTGGAAACAGGTCGCCCTTTCACTGGCGTTCACGCTTCGAGCGGTCTCCAAAGTCTCCACATTCCGGGAAATATGGGTGGAAGACAGTGAAACAGCACAGTGTCACAGTCGATCCATCCTGCATTGCGGAGCGCAAAGGGTGCCAAATCTTTTTATTACAGGAGATTAGTTATATGAGCGTCTGCAGTGTTTAAGCTCTGGGTGGGTTTGATAAAGTTGGTCAGTTATGTTGCCGTCTGCCGTCTGTCTGCGTCACCCCTTCTCTTTAAAAACATTAAGCTAGCGGTTCCACATGGTCTCCCATGATCCCTCAGTTACTCTTTGGGTCTTAAATACTATGGCTCGAGATGCTGTTTGAGTAAGGCTTAGATCAGTTTCATTTTTCACATATAATTTTTTAGGTGAAAGTAAATATTTCTGTAATCACATCAGAGCAAAATTAAGATATTGGCTTTGTTTTTTTTCCATTTTGCTCTGCTACAAAGTTGGATCGAAATGTGAAAAATTTGGAAAAAATTGAAGAAAACTGTTTCCATTTATGTCCCTGCCATGGGCTGACGGCATTGTTTGGCCTGCAGAAACAATTTGATTGGTAAAAGAGGGAAAATTATAATTTCAGTGTCTTCTGTTATGATTCTAAACTGATAGAATACGCTAATAAGCTCCACATTGACCCATGATATCGACGCCAGTGCAGTAATTCCCTTATGAATGCATGCATGTGTAGATGAACAAGATAATAATAAAGAAATGGCACGTTTTGAACAGGTTTTCTTTATAAAAATTTCAAATATATTTTATTCATTTACTTTTTTGTAAAACAAAGATGTATTTCAGTAACAGGACTACTTACAGGTTAACTGATTAGAAAATATTGTCAAAGTTAAATCTTATCTCTTATTGCTAATGTGAATTCAATTGCTATGTCTGTATGTAAGATTTCTGTTTTCATACCATAGGAGTTTAACTGAAGACAATTAAAAAATTAAGTAAAAAAAAAAAAAAAGAGGAACATGTGAAGAGTGATAGTGAAAAATAGTGAGTATCAGAGACTTATCAACCCAACACTGTTGGTTCTGTCCAGAGTCTCTTTCTCTCTCTCTTTATTTCTTTCTTTCTTCTCTCCACTGGTTTTTCAGGAAGATTTCATCTCTGCCTTATTTCATTCTCTCTCCGTTTCAAAAAGCAAAAAAAAAAAAAAAATATATATATATATATATTCAAGTTTCCCTCTGTCAGGTCACGAAGTGGTGCTGAACAAAGTCAGTGGAAGCACCATCCAGTCCATCAGTCTGCCTCTCTTCGCTGCGTCTCACTCCATCGGCCTTCTTTCCCAGCAGGGATAAAAGAAAAAAAGCCCTGTTTCTAATGATCTAGTATTCTTCTGAATTACCTACTTTTTTACATTATTAAAACATACAGTTAAGTGGATCATCTACATTTTTCTGCTTTGATGTCGTTCCTGGGAGCTCTGTGCCAGCATGCGTACCGGCCCATTGCACAGCCCACATGTAGCATATCATTTTTCTCAGCTCGTTTTACTTAGAAAGAAACCCTCCCCCCCTTCCCACTTGGCTCCTTTTCCACTCTGCCTAAAATCATGACATAATCAGATATGTTTTCCTGCCTCAGATCTTTAAGCTCCCATTTATTTATCTGCGCTGCTCTCTAATTGATCCGGATTGATCAGTTGATTGGCTCGACTATATCAGAAGAAGAAAATACAGGATGTTTCTGTTAAACTGATGGGAGATCGTTTTCTTTACAAAGACCTCCAAAAAATGTAAAAAAAAAAAAACAACAAAAAAAACCAAACAGCTGTATAAATTAGACATTTAGATGAAGTTATGGAATGTGCAGCGTTTCCTCTTTTCATTAATATTTCTGACTCCTTTAAGCAGATCAGAACAACCTCATTTTACAACCTGATTAATGTTAAAGCAGAGAAAACAAAAGCTCGACCACCCTGGTAAGAGATGCTGCAGGCACATTGGATTCAAGGACGTATGGTTTAAATGAGAATCTGGATTTTGCGGAACGGGATGGAATGTAGGGAGCCACGGTGAAGTTAGCACTGCATCACTGGAAGACGGTGTGGTAGGTGGGACACTGATGGGACTTCATGTACTTGATGGCGAACTTAAGCTCCTTGCTCTTCTTGTCCCACTTGTGAATGGACATGAGCAGCAGTTGTTGGTCCACTTTGCGGCCCATGATGAGGAAGTTGGAGCCCAGGCTGTCCAGCTGAGAGCACGGACAGTTGGCGCCATTTTTGATGTACAGGGTCAGCTTCTTCAGGTCCTTCTTCCTGAGCACGCCTTGTTTCAGCACCTTCTTCTTCTTCTGCGCTGCGATCAGCTTCCTGTCACCCTTCTCCTTTTTCACCTCCTTGATTTTCATCTTGAGGACTGAGGGAGAGGAGAAGGAGAGATATTTTAAGTCAAAGACACGTATTTTTACATAAGTCACTGACAGACGCTCTTGTCAAGCGGCTTCCGCTGCTTATTTCTACTTTTAACAGCTTTGACATTTATTTTTTTGGAGGAACAGCGCTGAATCCTCCTGTGCTGAGGAAAGGCCTGGTCTATTCTCTCTGCAGTGTCATTGTTTAACATTTTCAGTGCTGTGCAAAAAACTCCATCCTACTGTGTGTGTTTTTGTGAATCAGACCTCAGCAGAACCTTTCAGGAGGTTATTAATGGTTGGAATTGGTTTACAAAGTTAAAATGAGTTTTCAGAAGAAAATTTCAAGTCTAGAAATGACTAAAATGAACACATAAGGACCCAGTGTGACTTTTATGGCAGTTCCCAAATGAATTTCTCTTTCTTTAACCTTTCGGCAGTGATTTATCACCATTTATTATAATATTATCCTCTGAATTGACTGATCATGTAGATGTTCATTAAAGCTCAGAGTAAAGTCAAAGGTTATTGTATCAAACCATAAAAAAATGAAGAAAAAGTGACCGTTTCCGTAAAAAAAATCATTAACTGAACATAAACCAACTGTCTCCATCATTGTCATTGATCTCCATGGGTTTTACTGGTGAATCAATGTTGTAGAAGATGACAGTGTTTCCACGGTAACGATGGAGCCTCTGTACGTCCAAAATCGATCATATCTGATGACCATGAAAAGATAACAAACTGTATTTTACACCAATTATTTACATGTATTGATAGGATTAGTGGATGAACAGTTTATATCAGTAGATGTTTTTGGCCGACGGCAGATATTTGGGTTTTCATGGGTTAAAGAATCAGATGTTTTGGGACATTTCTGGAATCATGACTTAATTCTTTGTTTTACTAGTCTCTCTGTTACCTTGATACTTCCTCTTTATATTTTAACTCAAAGGTACGGAACAGGTTTCCTGTGGGCACAGTTTTTAAGACTGTACATGAGGAGTTCCGTTTCACCAATGTCTGATACATCAAACCACGAAGCACTGACTCATATCTCCTGTCGTGCCTGAGGTTTATATATCCATATTTTTACATGTGAGAGATTAAAATTGAACTGCCAAACATTTGAGAGAGGAATTCTCTGGGTGAACATTTTGACAGGTGAAATTAATCATAGACCGGGCAAAAGCACAAGGTCAGTGTGAAGCATCGCTATGTACCCGGGCCTGTTGGAAGATCGCCATTTCACTTCTCGCCTGCTTGTCTACTGTTGCATAAACATCCCTCGGTTCACTCCGATAGGTATACAGTACATGCGAGGTGATAGCATGTTCAAGAAGGAATGTGTGTGTTGAGTTACCCCACACCCATATCTTAAATCACATCCAATTCCTTCCCTGGGTGTGTGTATTTAATGCATTTGCGTGCCTACAAGTCTAAGAGTGTGTATACATTTGTGAATGAACGCATTCATGTATGTGTGTATTTTGAGCAAAGATAGGAAGGATAAAATAACCACCCCCACCTGCTGCGCTTTGAATGCCCACCCATATTCAATCATATTCAGTCACAAGTGATGCAGAGGGGGCCCACTCTGTAGCCTGGCCAGTGTCCCTGTGACAAGCTGTGCCAACGTTTTTATACAAACTCTTTCTTTTTTAAAGCCAGTTGAGGGGATGTAGGGGTAGAAGCAGATGGAAAGTGAAGGAGAGAGAAGTGTGCTGTCATTTTGAGGAGAAACAGGTTTTCTTTATGCTAGAGCAGCAGCAGCCTCTTCTATCAGCCAGGTGTAGGCTGAACGTCTGTAACCACGGAGACTCGGTTCCCTCCCCCATTCACATCTGATGGTACTTTTTATGTACTGGTTACTGTTTCATTTAGTTATAGTTATTTTCCCTGTCTCTTTCCTTTGTGTTATTTTTGTACTGATGTTAACAATGTTCACTAATTGTCATAGTAAGTTAGATATTTTTCTATATTTAATATTCATTTTTTATTTAAGTTGAAGGCCTCACTGGTATTGTTGTGATGGTAGACTTACAGTTTTATTTTATTTGCACATTGTATAATCTGGGTTTCACAATTTGCATCTTGTTGTCCCTATTTCTGACTGGACCTTACCCTCCCTGTGTGTTTTCTACTCTTGTCATCTGTGCCATGCAGCTGGATGGTACATAAAGGAATGCAAGAAGAGATATGGGATCAGACATCAAAAGTAGTCTGTAATAAAACACGAAGATCAAAATGCTTCTAGGGTGAAAAGTGTCCGAAGACAAATAGGTAACAAGGCGTGAGATCGCCCTATAGAATAACATTGTAAAGGCATTCCTGCCTTGATCTCCAAATCCATATGTCACAGTTATCTTGACTTGTCTTCATCTCTGTGTCTCATCCAGTGACATGCATTCATAGCCAATAAAGTGTCTGTCTATGGCCGGCTATCTTGTTACATATGTAATCATATTTCATTTTAATGAACGCAAAGAATTTGTATTCTCTCCGATCCAGAAAACGCCCTGATGTCAGAAGACTGAGACATGTAATGTAGTAATTAATCAGACAAATGAATGTGATTTGGTAGTTAATTAATCACGGAGGATGAGTCTTATGTTTTGGCTGCAGCTCAAAGTGTGAGCAATGTGCACAAAGATGCATTTTGTTTCAGGTTGTGATTCGTGGGTGTTTATTAATTTAGGATTTATAATGGGTCATGTCCTACACACTACATTCATGTCACTTTAAAGGTGTAGGTAGTTTACAGAAGACGGATTAGGAATCTAGGTTTCTTTTAACTGTAGTCATCATTTCTCACAAGGTAATATGGTTTTGAGGCTGCATATCATTTGCAATTACACTATTCTCACTAATTCGTACAAAACAAAAACCATGTTCTTCTTGAAATTTTTTGTCACTATTTCTAGTTCAGCACTCATAATCTTATGACTGGAGAAAATAGAGAACAGCATATCATTAACTATGAAGACTGGGGCAATAGTCCATGCAAGTGGGAATTCAGCTGCAGCAGAGGACCATGGGCCAAAAGCCTCAATGAGCAGAAATAATGGAATAATTATATTCTGGCTTCATGTGCAGGTCATTACTGTGGTGGTGAGGAACTGGAATGCCGGGAAGTAGAAAGTTTAGAAAATGGTGTTGAATGGACATTAGGGAGTAGAGTCTGTTAATTTATCAATTTATAAGAAAAACAGGGTTATAAAAGCAGGGAGAGTGGTGCAAAATGAGTACGTAGCCTACTTATGTGTGTTCATTTCACAACTTCACAACTTTTACAAATAGTAGCTCGACTATATGTAATACGGTCATGCTTACACTATAAATATATAATGATATATGAATGTGTATATCCTTTAGTCTCTTAAAAACATTTTAGCGGTCTCCCTGCACTTAGTACCAGGGTTGAGTTGTGCTCCTCTACCTCGAGACATTGCTCTGCGTTTCATCACCTTTTTCTTGCAGGTCATTTTGCAATTTAATTATTTTAATTAAGACAAGACTCCACTTGTGAAAGTGCAAGTTTGTGCAAAATCACCTGTCACGCTTTTATACAACGCCACACTGTGTATAATGAAAAAATAGTCTGCTGATTTAAATCATTAGCATTTGCACATCTATTTCCCTGCCCTTCTGCTGTGCTTTTTCACAGACTAATTTATGTTTATTGTGCTGCGAACTCTGAAAGAGGTGAGCCTTTCAGAAAGTGCTTTATGTTACTTCAGGAAATCCGCAGCAGTTGAGGCTTGTAGATTTCATGATTTATTTGCCATAACGGACAAAGACATGAGTAACCGCTGTTTTGTGTCTAACGCTCCATACAGATTAACTCTTCTCATAATTATACCTGCTGTCAGTCTCACTTTGCACATATTTAGGTCTTATACGTTTTAATTATTGGTACTTACCAAAGTCACTGGCGCAGTAATGCTCCATGATGTTATCTGTTTTCAGCTCGTTGTCACATGGAGGGCACACCTTGGAGACTGAGGGGAAAGACAAACAATGAGCAAATACATTCTCTAATATACAGCCTATGCAAATATCTAACAGTTGAAGTGGGGTCAGCGAATGCGGTGTGTACAACCCAGGCTGTTTCACTATAAAATCATTAAGTCCTGAGCACTTTTGAGGCACTTATTTGAAGCCCCCCCCCCCCCCAAAA
>JAPQRQ010000008.1:7811769-7824269 GCA_037367365.1 Apogon talboti
TTAAACATGCACTGGGTCAAATTGACCCGGAACATCATTGCTGTTCCTGACAAATGAACATAACAGGAGGGTTAAGATCCAATCTAGTTATATGGGAAGTACAGCAGGAAATAACAGACCAAAGTGGTAATATTTAGTGTGACCTCTCTTTGCACTTAACATGACGCTTTTGTTCAGACAATATGACCTTCATTGCATTCATTTTCTGATGTTTTATACCAGGTTTCATTCAACACATGTCAGATATTTCCAATTGTTTGTGCTGCTGGTCATGCGGTCAGGGGTCTTTTAAGCTTAATTGTGCACATATTTCCTGTATTGTCTTGTTGTATCTGCAGAAAAGAGAATGATGTGGGCTAAGATTTTCGCATTGTACTGCATGTGCTGTAAATTCCACGGGTGAGGGTTCATACTGAGAAAAGTGTTTGTACGTCCTGTGGTTGTCAGGTCGCAGTCTATGTCAAACTGTGGCTGGATACGACTCAGATATGAAGTTAACAGGCATGTGATTTTGGCTCATTACTGTTATCACTAATATCTGCCAGCACAAATAAGCAGGCTAAGGGAGTGTGTATGTGAGAGTGCATGTGTTTTGCAAACTGTTGGAGGTACTTGGATCGGAATCGCAGACAGTATTGTTCTTTGCCTGTAGGGTAGAAGATAAAATTCCAGAAACAGCAGTCGGTCTATAAAATTTAATTCACAGAGATGAAATCAAATCGATAAAAATGTGGTTTAATATCAGGCAACCAGGCCCATCAATAAAACCTGAAGTCCCACATTATCCAGGTACCCATATAGTTTTATAATATCTTAACCACACTCTCACTTATTTCTAATGCCAAAGGATTGTAAGATTACAGCACCACTGGATCATTTTTTACTTGCGAATCAAGTCGTTTTCAACCTTATCTTCGCAAAGTTCCAGTTCAAATCCTTTTGACTTATTGTTGTGTTCAGACGCCGCGGAGTGATTTTTCTGGGAATCGAAGCGCTGCCAGGCAGAGCAAACAAGAGCCGTTCATTTTACACGCCACGCCGTAGACAGATGAGACGACGGCGGGCTGAGGTTAGTCCAGAGATGTCGTCATCACTACTGCCGACGCTGCGGCCCTGTTTTGGTTTTGATAAGTTTATAGGCGAGGCTAATTGAACACACTTCCTCTGCTCCTCTCTTCCATCACTCTGCTCTTGCTCTGTGCTCCAGAGTGTTGTGTTACTCCCCGACGCAAACTGTTCTGCTAACCTTTGCACCGCAGCTAATTAATATTACCCACAGCTAATAATCTGTGAACCCTAGTCTTTCATGAAGGGTTGCCTTGTCGCACATGCACACCTTACTATCTGCGTATCATGTGTACATGTTAGTGTGGTGGTGACCTATTTTAAGACTACTAGCGTTTCCTCCAGATACAGGCACAGTGTACTGCCTTCAAGTCGCTAACAAAAGTGTCTTTCATGGTAATCAATCAACAATGGTTGTCTCCTCTTGTTCTCCTTCCCCTAACTGGCCCCTGTGGCCACTAGCCAATCAATTCCACTTTTCACTTTCCAGCCCTCTGATTGGATGAGGACTATAAGATTAGGTCCAGCCTGCATTGTTAGGCCTACAGGTTTAGCATGGTTTGAAAAGAGTGTCTCAACATTTGTATGTGTGTGAGTGTCAAAGAGTTTCTAAAGAGGAAAAGGCTGGAGGGTGTGGGTGAGGCGGCCAGCCGCTTACACATGCCCTCCGAGCAGGGTTAAATTCCAAACCACACAAGAAGATGGAGACGACGAAGAGAGGCACAACAGACGCATGAGATCTGACTGAGTCATACATACACAGATTGTAGATAAGTGTCTTCAATCCCTCATTATACCAGAACATGTACAGCTTAATGTATAATCTAAGCATCCCTGTAATTACTCTAATATTATTCAAGTTAAGGGGATCAAGTGAAATCTCTGCGCCTCCTCTGTTATTAAATAGATACGGATGTGCAAGAAAAAAATTGTAATTAAATTTTTAAGATTAAATCTTTGTAAATTAGACATACAGTCCTGTGCAAAACTCCTAGTCCAATATTAGGTTTGTTGGTTTAATAAAGTTCTAATGATCACAAACATGCATTTCCCAGTTTCTGTATTAAGATCCAATCTGGATATATGGGAAGTATGAACACCAGTAAAAACTAAAAACTTCTATAAATCAATTTTTGTTCAGACAATATGAGATTTATTGCATTCATTTTCTAATGTTTTAGACCAGGTTTCATTCAACACATGTCAAGTGTTTGCGGTGCTTCAGGGGTCACACTAAATACTGACTTTAACATTTAAAAATCATTTAGATTAGTTTTTTGTGCATCTTTTACGCATGTGCACATATTTCGTGTATTTTCTTGTAGCTGAAGAAAAGAGAATGATAAGTAAAACTAAATACGTACGCTCAATTCAACCCTGCACAAACAACAAAGCCTAAAACTTTTGCACAGTACTGTATGAATGCAAAGCTATGTAGGTACATGTACGTGTGAGGGCTGCACTGAGGACTTAACCATACACCAACAGGTTTCCTCTAAAAGTAACCCTCCACCCCCAAGCACACACCTCCTCACCACACACATACACACACCTCCTAGCTTTGCAATGCAACAATAGGGATTAGCTTGCAGAACTGTCAAAACATGTGTGAATCACACAGAGCAACGTCTCTCACAAACAGTCTCTTCTAACCCTTTTTTGTTGCCTCTGTCACACACAAACAATTGGATTATAAGTGCAAAATACAGCGGTATAATGAATAGCTACATTTGCAGTGCTGCCACAGGAGAAATAATTGAGATTTTTTATTTTTTTATTTGATTATCTGCTGCTGCAAAAACACTTATGGCTGTGTCCTTTGTAAGATTATATCCAGTCATAAAGTCGTATTAATCTTGTTTTAAAATAGTTTGTTATTTAAAAGCACAGTGTGTACAGGTATTAAGACTGTTAGAGTATGAATGAATGAACGTTTTATTTCAAACATCACCAAAAAACACCAAAAAAGAAATTTATAGTATCATACAAAAGATATACTTAATACAGTTTAAGTGTTATTTACACATCCGAAAAGGAGTGGGAAGAATTTAACAATTAATCCCATACAGAGACATTATTTTTTCTGTCAGTCACTGTTATAAAGAGTAAAGAGCAGTAAGTTACAATCTACATTTATTATGCATTTTTTTAATGAATGTACTCTTTTTTTGCCTTTTAAGAGACATTTATTTTATTGATATTGCTCTAGTAAAACAAAATTAAATATTGTCATTTAAGAAATGTTCCTTTAATAGTTCCAAATCAGATAAAGTTACAGTATAAACTGTAAAATCTATAATTAGATATGTAGAATCTGAAAGAAGGTACAGCTTCTAACGTAATCTGTCCCTTTAAGTTGCTTGTTTGCAAACATTATTGATAGGGTCAGTCAGTCCACCTGATGGATAAAGGTCCTTAATCCCATACATGCAGACTTACAAACAAACAAAATAAATGACTTCCTTAACTGTCACAGACTTGCACAACAGTCAGCTTTAGGAATGACCAGGCCTTTATTGTGAGACTGATTTCTGCCCCCGGTTCAGGTTGTTTCACTGAGCCGAACGCCAGGAAAGACTTTGTCAGGGTGGACTGTTGCACATAGTTGCTGAAATGTGGTGAAATTATGTTAGAAGCTTTTAGCACCACACAGTCAGATAGTGTTAAAACCCTAGATGGCTGTCAGAGCAGGCTGTAGCGAAGAGATATGCTGACAAGTGTTTGCTCTGCCTGTCTTTGGCCATCGTGTTCACAAACTCACTACTACTCCAAGTATTTGTTGCTTGACGTTTGCTCTTTTTCTCTGTCCCGTCTGTTTCCATCTCCACTCCCGTTCCTGCTTCTGTTGTTCTTGGGCGCCTTCAGACGTCAGAGGCTCACACATGGGGTTAGACGGTACATTTAGTCGCACAATCAAAGAGACAATTTCTCCTCCCTCTCGCTGCCACACACCCACACACACACACACACACACAACTCCTTTCAGTGTCAACTTAAACCCTTGCAACTGGCTTCAGCTTTCCCCGGTCTGAGTCTTTGTGAAGGAGCTTTGACCAGATCACCGTCATGGAACCCAATGTAAAGAGACAGATCGGAGAAAGGAAAACCCAAACTGAGGTGGAGGGGTTTATATGTGTGTGTGTGTGTGTGTGTGTGTGTGTGTGTGTGTGGCCAACATCTGGCAAGCTTCCAGTAAAAAGCTCAGAGTGATGGGAGACTTTTATTTTTTTTTTTCTGACGCGTCCAGAAAATCTTGTGACACAAACGTACATGTACACACCTCTTATAAACACATGCAACAGCAGCCTACCGCCAACAGACTGTTATTGTAGCAGGGCCAGAGATGATGACTCTGCTCAGCGTTTTGGGTAAATTTTGCTACCACGGTGCTAGAATTCACACAATTGGTACATGTGTGTAAGTGTGAGTTCAATATCTCTACATGGAAAAAAAACTTTTCCGCCAACTACGGGTACGTAAGTGCCAGCTTCGACCCCGTACAACCAACGTATGACGTTTGATCCTCAGATTCTGACTCCAGGCATCCACAGCTGAAGTACAGAAAGGCTGGACTTGCATTCCTGCCTGGTTATGGTTAAGAAAACTTGGAAAGATACAAAATTTTGGGCTGATCTGGGGTACTTCAATTGTATACTTGGATTAAGGCTAGAAACTGCGATCTCTGAAAAAACAGACTACATATAAGTGTGTCAATAATGGCAGGAAATGATAGATAGAATAATGGTTAAGTGTGTATTTAGTTATTTTTGCTCTGAAGTGAAATCTATCATTCCCGCGATGTGTTTTTATAGCCCCTCTGAACAGAAATATAGCTACTGGAAGGTAAAAAAAACAAAAACAAAACAAAAACATGGGACTTTAACTCTGTAACTTCTCTACAGTAGGTACAGTAGGGATTCTTATTTTTTCTTTAAGTATGTAGTCATAGTTGTCCTGAAAAGAGTAAAATAATCCACGATATATGCTCCTTAAAAATAAGCACTCGATTGTAGAGAATGTATGGTTTATTTTTAAAAAGACAAAAGTAGGGTAGCAAAACTCTAACTTTGCTTCCCTTAATTGAATAATGGGGATTCATTCGCTCCATTTCGTAGGCGCCTATGGAGTAGTCGGAGCGTCTGTCAAAGGAATGCAATACGGAGGAAATAGAGGGGAAGGTGAAAAGGGTGAACAGAACAATGAGAGCATCCCCTGGAGAAAATCATTTTTCACAGAGTGTACTTGACAAAGCACAGCCGCAGCATATTTGGTCAATTTAACTCGTCAAAAAATCAAAAGTGTTATTGACCGATTTCGCTAACTTCATTGAAGTTCATTACGGTTTGGACGAAGTTGAGAGTAACCTTTCCCCCTGTGACGCTTTTCTTACTTGATCTGTATATTTTAAAGAAAACGAGATGGGATCGGTTCAAAGTCGAGATTTGATTTGTTTTGAAGATTCAAAGTGCTGTTCAGTGGACGCCTTGGCAGCTAACCCGTACTGTAATGGAGTTTTGTTATTTTCAGACGGATATATCTGAAAAGGTACCACTAGTCAGGTTGAACCAGGGCAGTTCCAGCCACATTCACATAAATGGACATATATGATATACACTGTTGTGGAAATTTCTGTAATCCATTACAGATTAGTTGTTACTGTTTATTAAAAGTACTGTAATTCCTTGCCTTACAATATTACTATCTCAGAATTATAATGCATTACATGACTCCTGTATTGCCTTTGAGTTACATACAGACTCTTGTCATAAACTGCTTGTGCACAGTAGAACCCCCCCCCCAATACAAGAGACAGCAGAGCCTCGGGACACATAAATTTGCATTTGCACCCTGGAGTACATGTGGATGGATAGCTCAGTAAATAACGCTACGGTCTACCATGTTTGAATCCCAGCAGGAATGCTTGCATTTTTTTCAGCATTTTACATGTTCCAACAGGGGGCGTGGCGCCAAGGACGACGGTAGATAAATTCGCAATCGATAAAGAATTCTAACTAGTCATAGAAATATTAGCTTACCTTGTCATTACTGATCACAGGGATCATGCTAACTAGCTTCTGTAAGGCAGGGGTTAGGGTTAGTAATTAGCATATGTCCATGTGGCCAGTGGACTGTCTTCTGCCGTCTTCACCCATTGGCTGAACACCAACAGGAAGTAGAACTTCACTGACGCATTTTTGATTCCTTAAGGTCTCACGGTTTTGCTGGGATTTTTTTCATTTGAGCAATTAAATTATGGGTGACAAGTGTGTTGTAACGCAAGTGCTATTGAACATGTACCAAGTAAAATATTACTGAAAATTGATTAGTAATGCCTTACACTACTGCGTTACAGCAAAAAATAATCTGTTACTATAATGCATTACTTTTGTAATGCATTACTTTTGTAATGCATTACTTTTGTAACGCGTTACTCCCAACACTGATGATACAGAATAAATACATGAGGGATGAAATACTGAGTTTAATAGTGGATGTGGAGTGTTTGGAACCACACCAGGACCATCTGTTAACCCTATCCATTTGACTCACAACCTGCGCGTAAGCTACCGGATAGTTATTTTAGCACAGATTTTCAGTGTTTTGGTGTTTTTCCAAGTATTTCTGTTTGTGTTTGTTAAATGAACTGTAGTGTGAGTGAGCCGACTCCAAAAATCGGGGAGTGATTTATGAGCTGTAGACTTCATCGCTAAACATATCCCTGTCATCTGATCTGTTTGCTGTTTGTGTGTATGTGCGAGTGTGTATCAATCCATCTGCTTGTGTTTCGACATATAATCCCAAGTATGTCAGTGAGGGCACTGGGAACCCATTTTTCCTCTTCACGCTATCTCTTCATCTTTTTTTTTCTTTTTTTTTTTATGTGTATGTCCACATGCCCTCTCCTCTCTCCGGTAATGGCCGGGGTCATCAGTGTAAAGATCAGACCTCACCTCTGTTGAGAAATAGACTGATAGGAGTTTCGACAAACAAAGACAGACTTTTCCATATCTGAGGAAAGATCACATGATAACATATTTGGCTGATGGCATTTAAGTCAGACTTCACAAGTCATTATTTTGAAGCTTTTACAAAGGTCGCCTACTCGCTGACCTACTGGTGCCAAACTGGCTTTATCACAGATTTGCTGATTATCCTGAGATTTATTATCCCTTCTGTGCAACTGGAGCTTGTTATAACACAACTAGGAAATTCATCTTTTTCTTATAAGAATAGGAAACACTGGAAAATGTTGGTTGAAATGACTCTTACAAGCCAAAGGTCAGATTTCTGCATTATAATGTGTTCCTGTGACAGAATAATGGCAAACTACATTATCCAGGCCAGTGACTTTGTGCAACCGCATACTTCTACCTTCCTCCTGCACAATTTTATGAGTAGTTTTATTATTTAAATTGTAAGTCTTCTGCAGGGCACTTCTAAAGCTATCCACATTTATCAACATGAGCAATTGTGACACAAAGTTAAAAAACGAGAGAGTACACAGCATTTTCTGGTGCCGTCGCAATAAAAGGTTCTGAATGCTCTCCAGTAATCAATTTAACGGGCGCACTGACAGCATTTGGGGTTATTTCAGGACAAAATGAACGCAGTTTTGGCTGAAAAAAATGTAAACCAAAGTTATGACGTATTCAGTTTAATGTTTTGGTTGCAGACAAAGCTAAGTTTAGTTCATTTATCTTGGTATAAAAGCAATTACGTTCTTTAATATTACAGAAATCTGAATTAAAGGGGAAAAGGTTTGTAAAATACACAGCTGGAAATCTTGAGTGGGATTAATCCGTTACAAATGCTTACTCTTCCATAGCTGTATATTTAAACAATCCTTCAGTAAAGTACATAAGTGGGGCTGTTAGTGGCCGGCAGTAGAAAGAAATGCAAGTGAATTGAGCATAATGGTGGGAATGTGACATGTTGCATAAGAGCGTGTATCCTGACCAAGCTCTGCCCAGATAAATGAAGGTAAGAACAAACTAGTTAATTGTTAAGTACAATGGTGCTTTTCAGTAATCCTGCGGGCAGACATGCTACTGTACTGTGTTAATGGAAGAACAGCAGTCTCACATTGGCAGCGAGGCCACTGTTCCAAACCACTTCATCTGTCCTCTTCCAGCCTGGTTACCATACACCTATGCTAGTCTTGGACAACACAAACTTTGGAATAAGAAAAGCATAATTCTCTCCCCTTCTCGTTCTGTCTTTGCTCCGCGTCTCCCTCTCTGACTCTCTGTGTCTTATGCACATTACCCCACACATACCAATTTGCACAGATGAAAAATGTCAAGGGCAGACCACCTGGCTGTTCCATGCCTGGTCAGAGGAAAATCTTCCCGTCTTCATCAATGAGCTGCAGTGTGTAGTGCGTGCTCTGTCCCACTCACATATCACAGCCATTAGACAGGCATGTGTTGGGCCGGATCCAGGGCAGTGCCTGCTGCTCCGCTCACTGAAGTCCCATTCAGGGTAATCTACACCAATCCAACCAATTTCACAGGTGCAAAAATGTGTAACAAGGAGAACTTGAAACATTATTGCGCTGTTCAGATGATCCTTGGGTGAATTCAGCGGTGCAGAAAGGTCTGTTTGACAAGCCCTGCTGCACGTTACACCAAAAAACTGTTGTTTCAGGTATTATAATCCAATTAATTAAAACTTTTCTATCCAATGTCCATGCACTCATACTCATTCAGATATACATTAGTGGGAAAAAAGTTCTCGGACACCCTTAAAATTTTACACAATCTTAAATATTGACATGAAATATAATTTGTTTTGTGTTTCAAAAGGTGCGGCTGTATCAGACAGACACAAACAAATGCAAATAATTATTTTTTATTTTATTTTTTTTTTAGTTTTTTTGTTGACAAGAAAACTAACAAAACTAAATTATTGACAGTTTCAACATGTTATGCCCTGGATGTGTTTCATTATCTTGTTCAAACATCCAGTTTGAGCTCAATGGAACAGGGCATGTGCAGAAGTGAGCATGTGTGTTTGAAGAATGGGACAATAGTTGGCAGAGTTCAATGACTTAAAAATGATTCTTAATGTAATATATCAAAAATACATGGGGTGTACAAAAAACTTTTTTCCACCATTGCAACGGTAAAAACACAATAAAATAAATATTATTAATTAAATGAAAGAACAGTTCTGTAAATACAATACAAACAGGTTACACTGATCTATAAGCAAAAAAACCTCCAGAAAAAATTTAGTAAAATTTTAAGTTTGAGTCACCAATAAAGAAAAATTAAGTCAAAAATATTGGTTGACTTTAGTTTCCAAGAAGGAATATTAAAAAAAAGGGTTTTACTCAAAAGTAATGTTTGTCTCAGAGGTACCAGATCTAGTTTGAAACACTGTCTGCACATTACAATACATTCACTTTTCAGGTTCTTTCAAGTGGAAGATTTATAAATCTATTGTAATTACCCAATACATATGTGTAATAGCAAAAACGGAAAAGACGTATGAAACAGGACAGGATAAACAGCAAGGCTGAATGGTCTCTCACTTTAAGGTTTTGACTCATATTTTAGGAATTAGAAATGCAAGCTCATTTTCACATTTGTAACAAAGAATTATGTGTGTCTGCAACAATAATAGTGTAGACTATTGTGTGCAGTGACTCATACTGCCCTGTCCTCACACAGATACGAATAAAGAACATTTTCCTTTTGCCTTACTCATTTTGGTCTATGAGCATCTGTATAAGACATCAGCATTAGAAATAACCCCCTAAAAGTATTGCTTGGAAAGAAAACTTGTGTTTGCACATGTATGAAAATATTCTGTTGTACAAAAATGCAAGCAGATTTTTTATTTTTTTTTTGCACGACCAAACATTACTGTGGCACATTTCCTGTATATTCAGTACTGATGCTGGGGTCACGAGGGTCATTGCGGTGTGTCCATATACAATGTGTAAGTGCAGAGACAACACAGGCACTAACGTACCCGAGCCAGTGGGCTTCGCTGTAAACAGATCTGTGTGAGCAAGGTGAGAAAACAACCTGAGCAGCTGTGGTTTTCCTACAGTAAAAACAGACTCTCTAAAGCTCCAAAGATCATACAAAATAAGCTGTTTTTGGATCCTATTGTGGCTCTGCTGATGTAAAAGACGTTTTCTCTAACTCTGTGTCTCCATGTCATTTTAGATTAGCAGGCTAAACTCGGCAGTTTCTGTAATTAATCTAAACCCATCCAGATGGGGAATGGTTTCAGTTTCATCCACTAAACACAACTACAAGGAAGCGCTATTAGATGTTGTATCCTTTGGGTTGTTTCTCTGCTTCTCCCTTTCTTTTTGGTGGCAGCTCAAGTGTCCTTCTCTTGACAGCGGGCTTGAGGACGGGCTCTGATTCACTGATTCACCAGACAGCTGTTCTCCTCCTTCCCCCCCTTTTTTTTTTAAAACGTCCTTTCTGGGCGCTGACAGATTCTCTCTCTGTTTCACTGTCCCTCTGTATCCCCTCATCCTTTTCTACTGGCAGGCGCTGAAGAACTCTCTTGATCTTTTTCTGCACCTTTTTTCACTGAGTCTTTCTCGCTGTGATTGTCTCGTCTCCTTGTTGATTCCTTTGTTCCGTGTTTTGATTGTTTCAGTCTGGTTCATTCCCTTACTTCCTGTATTTCACTGTCATCAGGAGAATTGTAGAAATTTTTTATGCATGGTACTATAGAGACACAAATGTACAGATTTTGTGCTCAGCGTTGATGTGTCCGTTCATAAATTAACCCATAAAGACCCAAACAGCCACTGGCGACCAAAATCATCTACTGATTTAAACTGTTTATTAACTTCGGATCCACTAATTTTATCAATACATGTAAATAAATGGTGAAAAATACAGTTTGTCGTCTTTTCATGGTCATCTGATATGACCCATTTGGAAGTTCAGAGGCTCCATAATGAACCGTCATGTTCTACAACATTGATTCACCAGTGAAACCCATGGAGTTGGATCAATGACAGTGGATGGACACACTTGTTTTATGTACAGTTAATGATATATTTTACTAAAAAAATCATGTTTTCTTTAGTTTTCTCTGTTTTTCAATATAACTCTTAACTTTCATTAGTGTATTTAATATAGGAAAATACCTGATTTATACTTAAAAATGCAAAATACAGAACATAATATTAGAATAAACAGTGACAAATCAGTTAATAAGGCCAATCTGTTTCTCCAGAAGCAAAATACTTTTATTTTTGATGGTTATTTTGTAGACCTTAATGACTTAGATGTGATAGTAATACAAAATGTCTCCAGGTTGGCCAGATGTAAAAGTGTTGTTTGGAGTCGCCTGTAGCTCCTGATCCTCTCTTATTATTCCACATTGTAGACAACAGTGGTGGAAAAAGTTTGGATTCTTTGCATAAGTAAGTAGTTTTAATCACAATGTATTGTGAACCGTCATGTTCTACAACACTGATTCACCAGTAAAACCCATGGAGTTGGATCAATGACAGTGGATGGACACACTTGTTTTATGTTCAGTTAATGATATATTTTACTAAAAAAATCCTGTTTTCTTTAGTTTTCTCTGTTTTTTGATATAACTCTCAACTTTGATTAGTGTATTAAATATAGGAAAATACCTGATTTATACTTAAAAATGCAAAATACAGAACATAATATTAGAATAAACAGTGACAAATCAGTTAATAAAGGTTAAAAATAGATAAAAAATTCATATGGGAACTAAATTACAAATAAATTTGTATATGGGTTCATTTGTCCTGGTTGCAGAAATAAATGACTCCCACTGGTTATTAAAAGAACCCTTTTAATAGCCTCTATTCATTTTTTGACAGATCCCCTGACAAATGCATTAGTCTGTGTGTGTTTGTATCTACGAATTCAGAACAAAAGGTCTAGACAATGACTCCCTGTCCCTGTTTCTGTGCTTTATCCCACCTGTCCATCAAATGCAAACAAGGATTTCTTACACATTAACTATGACTATGAGAATATATTTAGCCAGAATGTAGAACTTCTCTTCCTCAATGTCTCTCTCTCTCTCTCTCTCTCTCTCTCTTTACAGGCTCACCTCTCTTTCCCTTACCCCCCCTGAAAATGTCAGGCAGACTTCTCCAGATGGCTGACAAGTGCGCTAGTTTGTCTCCATCACTGTTAGGAGGTGACGGGACATTTGGAGGACAGTTAGAGCTCATGTTGCTTTGAGTCAGAGAACCGGAGAAGGTGCAATTTCCTGAGTAGAAGACCCCAGGTTGGCTCTAAAAATAATGTGGGCTCACTCTTTTAAAGTTTGGAAAATGACTGGTTGATTAAAGGCGCACGAGCCAAGAAATTCTGTGATCTGGTCTGGGGCCACCCTGTGTAGCCATGGCAGGAGTACAGGACAGGTTTAGGGATCATCATCAAATCCCAGAAACTACCCCGGAAAAA